>OY743225.1:74196676-74404082 GCA_963555765.1 Orthonevra nobilis
CTTCTAATCACGGTTATCAACCAGGGTGAACTCTCTAAAAAATATTCCAAAAATACTCCAATAATTTTTGATTCCACTTTTATATTCCATGTTCTACAACTGAAAAATATTAAATATAAGATAATATCTTAAGAAGATATTAAACATTTACTTTTAACAACAAAATAAGTAAAAAAAAATATCAATAAAAAAACTTTAAAACCTTAACTGAAAAAAAACAGTCTCATTAAAAAGTTAAGAAATACGTAAGCTTAAAATCGAGTAAGTTTAAATATTAAAAACTTTGAAGTTTAGAAGCTTCTAAATCTTGAATTTCACAAAAAAACATAAGTGGACTCTGAACGTAAAAATTAATTTAGAAATATATGCAAAGATCTCTATATTAAGCTGTTAATGCAAATAGATAAACGTCTGCAAAAAACATGAAAGTATTAAAATATTTTTAATTTAGATACGCAAAATGGAATAGTACAATTGTATAACACGCATGAACCTGAGAATGTAATTCTTGAACTGAAGAGTTTAAAAATTATTTCGTTAAAAAAAGGTGCACCATACAATTTTGGAATGAAGTTTCCCATTACAAAAATGCTTGTCGTATTCCAGCATTTGAAATTTTGATCAAGTTCGTATTTCACCGTTATTTTTCTTGTTATTTCTAAGTTTAAAAGTACAACTCGCCAGCTAGTTGTACAATTTCAATTTGCGTTTTTTGACTTTAAATATTTTCAACCGATAAGCAAGTCATTTTGTTTAATACAATTATGTGTTTTGGCACTATAACTATAACTGGATTGTTCGACCAGGACTAAATGGGTGGCGTTGTTGCAGTGGTTGTTGTATCGGCTTAATTCCTAGTTCGTGTTATCAAAATAGTGGTTTGTGTAGATTGTGTGTAGATGGCTCTTCTGTGAAGGCATAACATTGACAGCGGGGTGTTTAGCTAAATCTTTTAAACTTTCAAAGTACATATATCAAACTAATGTCGAATAAAATCCTGCGAATTAGGCGAAAGGAACAAGGTCGATATAAAAATCATCCATCCCGTTTCGGGCTCCAGCCCCGGAAGTGAGATGAAACCAAATTCATCAGAGTTTCTCAAACCACTACATAATTTTTTATTCTTCTCCTAGTTCTTCCGCTCCCTCGGTGCTACACGTATTATAAGAGCTAGCCAATTTAAAAAAAAAAACAAGAAAATATATTTCAAACTCCAACTTTATGTTCTGAGTTTATACCTTTAAATTTTTCTTCGGCAGTGTTATCCAGGTACGGTATTCCGAAACAATGTGCTAATGTCATATCACTTTTCTACTGGGTAGCTGTGTCATCAGGTATTATAATGCTTGCAAAGAAATTTACCAAAATAAGCTAAATCAGTCAAGATTTTTGAAACATCGGATTTGTTGCTTTCAAATAAAAAGTTTTTTCAACTGACTTCCTCTAAAACACGTTTTATTGTAAATTTTGCAACTAAGAAATATTAAAAAAATGGTATTTCGATTCAATTCTAATTTATGGTGAATATATTATAATCTTAATATTCTTTTTTGAAAAAATTTATTCCAATTTGATATGCGAATATTTTTGGAAGAAATTTATTTCCTGCAGCCCGAATATATTTCACAAGAGAGCTTTTATATTTTATTTTTCACAAGTAACAGCGAAGAAGGTTGTGTGCATTGATTTGGAACCGTCTGTGAAAATAGGCTTCCAACCTGTTGTCAGTGTTAGAAGCCGGAATTTTGCCAGAAAACACTGCAGAAGCATTCGCCTTACTCGTAGCAGCAAAAATATCAACAAAACTTCGTGGTAATGTCATCATATGCACCGACAGTCTTTCTGCTTTGAATGCCACTCTCAATCCAAACTACAACACCGACCTTATAAGCCAGATTAGAGATATTCTTGCCAAATATACCCATAAAATAAAACTAATGTGGATTCCAGGCCACTCGGCGATACAAGGGAACGAGTTTGCTGACATCGCCGAAAAGTCGTGCAATAATACGCCTGTTTTTAACATCAATATATTTTCGAAGCTCGATTTACAAAAACAAATATCGCGAATGCTTGAAAAGTGCCAACTCTTTAATTGGTCAAGCTACCAGGATCATTACGCAAAAATTAACTCACAACTTTCCTCCCCGGTATACCCAACATCTACCTCTAAAGTCATGAACACCAACTTCGTCCGGCTTCGTTTGGGACACACTATCCAAACGCATCAACACATTTTAAAGAAAAACGTCCCACCAAAATGCCCAGCACGCAACAACATCATTGATATATCACACATTCTTGGACAAATACTGTGTCATATCTCCGGATCATTCAACGCCATCTTGCCCGATAATCAATCAGTCTACATTTTTCTTAATGCCATAAACAACGAAAACATAAATAGAGTCAACGGCACGAGTACGATAACTTGGGCGCCAAAAATTGATAAGGGTTTTTTGTAGAGGGGTAAAAAACAAGCATTTTTTACTATGGGAGGGGTCTATCTCGCACCGTTTAGGAGGTAGGGGCAATTTAAAAAAAAATTACTTAAAATGAAAAAAAAGAAAAAAACAACATCGACAACACTTACAACAAAGTAGTATTCCGGCTTTGAAGGCCAGAAACATGTTCTTTAATCCTGCGTTTAAATTATATAGTTAACTTTAATAGTTTTTGAAAAATTCGCATGCAAACTCAAAATTTTGAAAAAAAAATTAAAAAAACAAGTTCAGACCAATTTTTTTCAAAATTGTGAAATGAAGTGCTAAATTTGCTTTTTGTAGTCAATGCTTGTATCAATTCTGAATAGAACACAATAAACCGAATGGTTTTATGTCTTCTAGTTTTTGAGAAAATTGAAAATTACTATTTTTGTTTTGTGACATTGGTGGTCTTCCTTTATGGTAACCGAATGAATAATCGATAAAATGTCCGGCATGCGTCTATCTCAATAGTTTTGTTTTAAATCAACAGTACATGGGTGGCCCGCTTCGCGGGTTAAAGGAATTCAACTTTCTTTCCGTAGTCAGTCCACGCTCACGCGACTTCGTCGCTCCGCTCAGGGTACCTGCTTTTTGCCTGGCAGGCGCCTATGCCTTGAATACTCTTCATCTAATTTGTATGTACTTATGTAAGATGGAATGCACTTAATAATGATGCAAAAATATCATATCATATCAAACTGTGAATTATGTACCGTTGGTTTTTTCATGCACATGTGGTAAAGCTCATTCTGTGTTCAACCTTTGTGCGAATCGAGTGTTATTTTTTGTGAATAAGCAATGGCCACTCAGCATCCTCTAATCCATCCTAAACTAAATAACTTTTCGGTATTTTGTTCGTTCGGGGATTTGGTATCGACCAACGAAAAGAGCATCGCTTTTTTAGAAAAATTGGTCTGATTCTCCTCTGACCTCCTCGTGGTGCTTACGCTAAAGGATTTGCTAAGCTTTACTAACAAAGATGAACCTATCATTAAAATTTATACTAAAAGGATCACTGTAAATACCAAAAAACAAAAAATAGTTTTAGTAGATCTCAATTTTCTCAAAAACTGGAAGACATAAAGCCATTCGGTTTTTTGTGTTCTATTCAGAATTGATACAAGCATTGACCACAAAAAGCAAAATTTAGCACTTCATTTCACAATTTTGAAAAAAAAATTGGTCTAAACTTGTTTTTTTTTTGATTTTTTTTAATCAAAATTTTGAGTTTGCATGCGAATTTTCCAAAAACTATTAAAGTTTACTATTTAGTTTAAGCCCAGGATTAAATAACATGTTTCTGTCTTTCAAAGCCGGTATAGTACTTTATTGTAAGTGTTGCCGTTGTTGTAGTTTTTATTTTTTTTTCATTTTAAGTCATTTTTTTTTAAATTGCCCCTACCTCCTAAACGGTGCGAGATAGACCCCCCCCCTCCCATAGTAAGAAATGCTTGTTTTTGGCCCTTCTACAAGAAATCGTTATCAATTTTTGGCGCCCAAGTTTTCGTACTCTCCCCGAGTCAACAACTTCCTCCATAGTTCGAATTTAATTATTTAAAATATTTTTTTTACCTCCTCTTTTTCAATCTAAGTTTTAATAAAGTACATTATTATTATCCTTCTAGAGCTGAAAGCCTCTGCAACTAGTTGTCAATTTTTTTTTTGTATAAGCATAGGAATCAGATTATTCTTGTGTTAATAAATAATAATAATAATAATATATTCCAATGTGGTCACACTGTTCGCGATCCAGTAACTAACTTAAAGATACTGATACGCACAACACTATTCGGGGAAATGGAGCGCGGCAGCAAATGTTTCTTTTCGGAATAGGAGTCTATCAGACCTCCATTTAATAATACAAAATTCAAAATCATTTTGAAACGCTGTTACAAAACAAAGCAAATGAGACCTTAATTTTATTGTATTTGCGATTTTTCTAAACTGCAGAAATATCTTATTTGTATTAAGACATAAGAAGAAAATCGTTTTATTTTGTTAACCAATAAAATTAGATACTGGTAAACTGTTTAGAAAATTTAAATCATTAACTGTCCGTATCTTTTTCCAGGTATTCAATTAACAGATAGAAATACAGTAGAACCTCGATTATCCGAACTAATTGGGACCGAGACTAGTTCGGATAATCAAAAGTTTGGATAATCGAAATGTGGGTACTTTGTAAAAAGATCGAACAAAAACAACATCTTTTCACATAAAAACAGTACAGTCTATTAAAATTTGACATACATATGAACGTTGTAATATAAAACACCTAAAAAAAGTTAAAATATTATTTTTTTTTTATAAAATCGTCAATTCTTAATTGACGAACGGCTGCAACGCGTTTTCGAGCGGCCAAGCATCGCAGCCGTTTGAGAAGAAGAAGTTGCTTCGGGCAACATTCTTCTTGTCTTTCGAACCATTCGAGACCCGTCTCAAAAGCGGCCAATGCCTCCGCATGCGTAGGTTTGTTCGGTGCATCGACGATTTCGTCACTACTGCTGTCGTTGCCGTGATCATCATCTTGATTTCTTATTGATGAAATTATTTCATTGTCGTCCAAAATTTGATACTCAGGATCATAAGAATCGTGGTTTAACCAATCCACAGCATCGTCTTCATCGCAGTCCTTGAATCCTGGAATCCGCCTAATAAGTCCACGAATTCGTCAAGATCGTTTTTCTCCGAGTTAACATTCACTTCTTCAACTTCCGGCTCTTGAGGAAAAGTCCACAATTTCTTCCAAGCATTTCGTAGATTGTCTTCGGTCAATGAATCCCAAGCATGGGCTATCATATAACAGCAGTGTTTCAGGTTTAGCGCTTTCGAGAACGCAACGACGCTACCTTCAGTGCCATCATCTAACAGAAGTCGTCTTAGAATTTGCTTCCGGTACATTCTTTTTAGTTTTTCGATGACACCCTGGTCCATGGGTTGGATTAAAAATGTAACGTTTGGGGGAAGATACATCACTTGAAAGTCCGGATCGAGCGAATTCAGAGTTTCGGCGGATGGGTGTGATGGCGCATTATCTAAGAGGAGCAGCACTTTACCAGTTTGTTATGATCTTGTCGCCACTTTTTTACAGTTTTGATAAAAGCGCTTGTGTACCATTCGGCGAGTAAAGTTGCGTCCATCCAAGCATTCTTTTGCGCTTAATAGGTCACAGGTAAGTTCGTGATGTTCTTGAAACACCGTGGTTTCTTGGTTTTCCCGATAAGCAGTAATGGAAATCTATGAGTTCCAGCGGCATAAGCACACGTCATAGCTGTCAACCTTTATTTGGACACCTTGAATCCTCGTGCGGCAGATTCTTGGTGACATGCAAGCGACTTGCTTGGCAGTGATTTCCAGTTAAGACTGGTCTCATGTGAATTGTAGACGTCATCGCGAGTAAGCCCTTCTTTTTCCAAAAACGACTGAAATGTCTTCTTGAATTTTTCAGTCGCACTTCAATTCGCTGATAGTTTTTCACCTTGAATTTGTAGTTCACGTATTCCATGCCGCAACACAGAGTTTTTCATTCAACTCAAGAGATCTCTCACACAAGACGTTGAAACAACATTATCTAGTTTTTGATCTTTCGCATTCTTCATCAGTTTTCTTTTCTTTACTCCGTCACCACTATCCATCGTAGTCGCAAACGTTGTGAGAGCCTCTCGATTTTTTTTTTATATCAGTGATTGTTGCCTTTCCAACACCATAAAGAAGTTCTAGAGAGGCGTTACTTACACTCTTATCTAATTTCGTCAGAATTTCCAATTTTTTCCACCGTAAGAACGTTGCGTTTCCGCTTGGAAGTTGAAGGACTCGACGTTGAAGCCATGACACAAATTAATTAGTAAACGAAATTGCATGTACTACTGTGTCCAAAAAATAAGGTGACATTGTATTTATTTTGAAAATTCTTTGTTTATTCTTCCAAATCAATTTCATCCGCTTCAAAGTAATCCCCTCCCGATGCAATGCACTTATGCGGAATGTTGCGGAACGATATGGGTTGAGTTTTTGGCGAAATGATCACGAATTACGAGTGCGGTATGGGATGGTGCATTATCGTGGTGTAAAAACCAAGAATTGTCTTTCCACAATTCCGGCATTTTTAGGCGGATAGCGTTACGCAAACGACGCATAACGTTCAAATAATATTCCTTGTTGACTGTTTGGCCGGTTGGAAGGAATTCATAAAGCACAACACCACGATAATCGAAGAAAACAGTCAACATGACCTTGATTTTTGAGCGACTTTGGCGCGGTTTTTTTGGTCTCGGCTCTCCGTTGGCACGATATTCGCTCGATTGATCGGTTGTTTCGGGGTCGTAAGCATAGATCCAAGTCTCATCGCCAGTTATAATGCGTTTCATGACATCCTGGTAGTCGGAAAGCATTGTTTCACACACTTCAACGCGACGCCTTTTTTCCAAAAAATTCAATGTTTTCGGTACCAGTCGAGATTTGATGCGCTTGAGGCCCAATGCATCCTTCAAAATGGTACTGACTGAGCCTTTCGATAAGCCAATTTCATCAGCAAGGTCTCTAATCGTTAATCGATGGTTTTTCAACACCAAATCTTTGATTTGTTGGACGTGAGCTTCATCGGTTGAGGTTGATGGTCGCCCAGAAAACTCTTCGTCTTCGACACGTTCACGGCCGGCTTGGAAATCACTATACCACTTGTAAACATTTTTTTTAGACATAGCCTCATCATCAAAGGCTTTCTGCACCATTCTCAACGTATCCGCAGCAGAAAATTGATTCCGCAAACAAAATTTAATGCAAATTCTTTGCTCAATAAATTTCGACATCGCCAAAAACGAAAAACTCACTTTTAGCAGCTCACAAAACGACGCGTATCTCAAACACTATGAATATATTTTGACATGAAATTTCACATAGATGTCACTGACAGTACTACCAACCTAAAAAGAAAGAAAAATTTCCAAATCCTTCGACGCGCGCAGTTTAAATTCATATGTCACCTTATTTTTTGGACACAGTAGTATGTAATGAAAAAGAAAAAAAAACGGCAGTCGCATTTTTATTTGTGCGATGTAAGACACAAACAAATAACAAACAAACAAATTCGCGCCAACGTTCGGATAAACTAAGTCAGCGTTCGGATAATTGAGGGTTCTAATAATCAAGGTTCGGATAATCGAGTTTCAACTGTAATATCGAACTAAAGAATAATCAACAAAAATCGTATTTTTTAACAATTTTTCTATAATTTTGATGTGGTGCGGTTTTGATGACCACAAGAGTATGAAAATATTTGAATGTTAATACTTATAATTAGTTGTAAGGTGACGAAATTCCATATCTCTTACTAGAGCTCAACATGTTATATATTTATCTATAATGAAACACCCTGTTATAAACGATTCCCATTGCAAACAATTGTTTTAAATCTTACAAGCAGACGCCACATAATTAGCCACATAATGATGCATTGAAACTTCTCTAATGGTTCACTTAACTGCCTACTCAATGTCGGTTATGTTTCCTCGTTCACTTACAGAAGATTTTAGGTTTACTCGTGATTTGAAATCCAGTCTTTATCGCAATGCCGCAGTCAAATACATATACGAGTATGGCAGCCACTTATCGCAGCGAACAAACTTATACAACATCTTTAAATAAAACTTTTCAACGTGTTCACAGAGCAAAACTTTGTCAATAAATCAACGAGCACGAGTACATCTTGTAGTCGTTCGTTTTATTTTTTTTTTACAGACATTCTTTCTGGAGTATCCACAGTCAAAGTTTCTTTGTGCGAGATTTCATGTTGGAACATTTTCTGCATTTTATGGTTGCAATCCGACAGAGCGACCTGCTGGGCTAACTTCTCGAGGAGCGGGTCTCATGTAACAAGGATAACAAAAAAACAAAAAACAAAAAACAAAACTTTTTAAGCACATTGGTATCAGCGAATGGCTTTTGTGAGTTTGAAAACTTTTGCTTGTATCTTTAACATGGTTTTAAATATTTTTCCAGATAAGTGTGGTATGACATAGATTTGAAATAGTGATAGCCTTAAACCATAGTCAAAGTGGTACTGCGAATGATTTTGACTTCGGTGACAGTGAAAGTTGAAATGTTTTGGTCCCGTCGGCGGCGACGTCAACGTCAAGTTTTGCAATGTTGTACCCCTGATAAATACCGTCCTGCTTGAACTTGAAGTCACATTTAAATACACTTTTGTCCACGCATCATAGTAAACATACTTTTTTTGAAGTGTGGAGGTACTCTGATTGTAGCATGAGCTGTTTCAAGGATATTTCTCTTTGATGACAGCTGCAGAAAAGAACAATTACGCAACTTGTTGTCGAGCGATACTAATTTAAAGCACCTCGTAATATAAAGATACAGCAGTTAGAGGTGCTTGAATCACGTTATGTTTTTTACCTTTACGTGCATACTACTTGATTGAGATTAAAGGCCTACATTTGAACAGCCGACTTTGTTCGCGTAGATTTCGTGTAGGTAGAGGTTTTGTAAAACTTTAAAAGGACTAGACACCAAAACATCCTTTCAGTCCAAACAATATTATGTGAAAGGCAATTTTAACAGCATGAAATGCCTTCGGAAATAACCAAAATAAATTCGATAAGAACTTTCTCTTGTCTACTTAAATTACCCTGATAGATCGAAATTAATTTTATATATAGTTATGAAGTTGGGTGTCCCAGACAAAAAAAACAAGAAACACAATTATCACTGTTAACAAACTTTATTTTATTTTCGAATAATAAGACCTGCACGGTTGATCGTCAAACAGCAACTCCTCGTTTTTAGACTCATAGCTTTCGTCTCTCCATCGTTATCTTCTCGCAAAGATGATGATGGAGCGGCGAGCTATGCCAGCAAAGCTATCATCTGCTCAGTTCTTCACAGTGTTACCAGAGTGACATATGTTTATGTAACACCTCCCCCACTGGGTGGTTTTGGTCTCCAAAACATTAAAAAAAAATGTCTTGACTCTGATTTTTCTATAACAATCGAAATATTGAATTTATAATTATAAGTATTGTAATTTTAAAAATTAAATAAATTGCATGTTAATAGAGCGAGATGAACAGCTTACTTTTCCTTATCCTTATAACAATTTATAATACATGTTTTTTTTTTTTTTTTTTTTGCTATAAACATTCTTTTTTTTTTTTACTTTACAATGAATAATTTTATTTTGTAATCAATTATGTAATCAAAATCAACACATCTCATTCACAAAGTTTGCTTTTATACGGTTTATACGGCTATGAAACAATATTTATTTCCATTTTTTTATTTTTTTATACTTGTTTTAATTTTTCTTTACAATTTTGCAAAAATCATCATTGATTTTTAAACCAAAAAGATGACTAACGAATTACTATGCCAATTTTATTGAAAAAAAGACACAAAATATTCAATTTAAGTAACTATATTATCATTATCTGGGATTTTTTTTTTCTTTTTTTTTGACATTATTAGTAAATAATACGATTCCATTATTAAATATTTTCTTATTTAAAATTAAAGAATTTAAATTAATTATTTATTCGTTTTGTTATTTAATTATTTAACATTTTTACACTCTAAAGTATCTTTCTTTGACGAATCAATCTCGCTAACATTTGCCTTTAGCCTTGGAAAGCTCTGACAAAAAAATACTGATTTTACCTACAAACCCAAATGTTGTACATATGTGTAAACTGAATTTTAAACTATTGAAATTAAGAACGGCTATTGTTTGAGGGTCTGTTAGTTAGATGTATTCTGATATTTATATTTTCGTTTTAATTGTTTTTTGTAATATTTTGTGTTTCTTTTGGTTGATCTGTCAACTACGTAGTTGCCTTCTACTGTGAATTTTTTTAATTTCCTGTATTTAGGCTTATTTTTTACTACAGTTCTATTTTGAACTACGTCCGAACATTGATTTAACCTAGTGTCCAAATCTCTGTTCCTATTATTTGTTCTTGTCTCTTTGTCGTTTTTAAACTTTTCTGCTAATGTTTCGATATCTTCCTTACTGTGGTTTTTACAAATGAAATCTATTGGTTTTAGTTTTGTTGTCGAATGTATTGTGTTGTTGTAGATGTTTATTATGTTGAATAACTTTTCATCTAATTCTGAATTGTCTTTGGCTACATTTCTAATCCGTAGATGTTCGTTAAGTGTGCCATGAAGTCTTTCGACATCGGCATTGCCGGTTTTAAGTGCAGCTGTTGTTCTATGGAATAAAATACTATTTTCTTTTAAAAACTGTTCAACTGCTGAGTGCAATATACAAGTGTCTCCGTCAGATACAATTTTTTTCGGTTTTCCTAGGAATTGAATTCTTTGCTTTATTGCACTCAAAACAGCTATCCAGTTCCTGTCCTCTAAATTATGGATAGTAGCATACTTTGAGAATTTATCTATGGTAGTTAAATACATTTTGTTCCGTTCAGGGAACCAGATGTCAATATGAAGTATGTCATTAAATGATTTCGGTGTTTCTGTAATTTTCGTTGGAATTTGAAGTGGATGACGGTCATACTTAGCAAGGTTACAAATTTCGCAGTTATTAACGAATTTGTTAATTTCGACTTGTAAATTTGGATAGAAGTATAGTTTTCTTAGCTCAGAAAACATTTCGTTAATCCCCCTGTGATTTTTGCTAAGATGCTCATTTTTAATAATCGTCAACATTTCATTTTTATCTATAATATCTTGAAGTTGAATATTAGATTTAAATAGTTTAAGATTTCTGTTCATGGAAAAATATTTGACATACAAATTTTGAAATTTAAGGAAAAGAGATAAATCATCGCAATAAATGCAAATAAGCCCTTTGGCGATCAAAAATCTTTTCATTACGTCTAATAAGTCGCTGTTACTTTTGCTAAGTTGAACATGATTTTGCACCTTCTTATGTATAATTTTCATAGTTATTTTTTCTCTTACGCCATAGGAGAGATATATTTGGTTTTTGTATAAATTGATAGGCTTTTCCGTGATGTAAATGTGACGTGTTTCGTCTTCCATTGCACTGTGCACCGTGGCGCCAGTGGACAAAACATCTTCATTATTGCTCACGGGCCTCGGAATCACGGAAATAACTTCATCGTTAATATCGTGACCAGCTATCTCGTTATTAAATATGTCGGCTAAACTAATATCTTCGTTAGTTTCTGATGACTTTTCGCTCTCATCCTGAGTTACAAACCTACTAAGCCCATCGGCTACAAAATTTTCTTTCCCTTTAAGGTACTCGATTTCAAAATCGTATTCGTTGAGGATAATCTTCCAACGCTGGAGCTTCATATTCGGTTCTTTTATTCCATTTAGCCAGACCAGTGGCTTATGGTCTGTACGGACGGTAAATCTTCTGCCATACAAATATGTCCTAAAGTACTTGACGGACCACACTACGGCTAGAAGCTCCTTCTCGATTGTCGAGTAATTTCTTTCGTGATTGTTTAACGTGCGAGAAGCAAAACAGATAGGGTGGCTATTTTGACTAAGCACAGCGCCTAGCGCATAACTTGAAGCGTCGGTAGTAAGCACAAATGGTTTTTCGAAATCAGGACTCTTAAGTATGGGCTCAGAAGTTAATAATGTTCTCAATTTATGAAACGCCTTAATGTATTCGGGGTCAGACGCATTGACTTTGGCAGATTTTTTCAAATACTTGATCATCGGGTAGGCAACCTTAGCATAATCTTTTACGAACTTGCGGTAGTACCCAGCAATTCCTAAAAACTGTTTAATACCTCTATTACTCGTGGGTAGTTTCATTTCCGTTATTGCCTTTATTTTATTTGGATCGGGTTTAATCCCGTTTCTTACGATGATATGCCCTAAATAGGAAGTAGATACACCCGCGAAATGACACTTATTTACCTGAATTTTTAGGTTATATTCTTTCAATCTTTGAAAAATTTTTTGCAGCGAGTCTAGGTGTTCTTGAATACTTGTTGAAAATACAAGAATATCGTCAAGATAGACTACGCATATTTTGTTTAAGAAATCTTTTAATACGCTGTTCATTAATCTTTGGAATGTCGCTGGGGCATTTTTGAGCCCGAACGGCATTCTCAAGAATTCATAATGACCGCTCTTGGTAGAAAAAGCGGTTTTTGCTCTGTCGCGCGGTTCAACCTCGATTTGATGGAATCCTTTTACCAGATCTATTGTAGAGAAGTAGTTACATTTTCCGAGCTTGTCAAACATGTCATCAATATTCGGCATAGGATACCTATCTTCAACCGTCTGATTATTTAAGTTCCTATAATCCACAACAATTCGCCACAATTTTTGTCCATTTTTGGTGTCCTTTTTGGGCACAACCCAAATAGGCGAATTGAAGGGACTGTTGCTTGGAACAATTATGTTTTGTCGTAACATCTCGCTTATTTGTCTATCTACTTCTTGTTCATGGATTTCCGGGTATCTATAGAGCTTACTAAAGATTGGGGCTTCGGTTTTCGTATGAATTTTGTGTGTTATTTCATTTGTAAATGAAAGAATATCGCCTTCCTTATAAAAAATCGGTTTGTAAGCATGAAGTAAAGATTTTAGTTTTGAAATGTCTGCCCTGCTCAAATGACTAGCAAAAATTTTATCTGCGATTTCATTCTCAAAAATTTCGTTACAAAATACTTCAACGGATTCATTGTTATAACAATTTTTCGCATATATTTCCTCTTCTTCATTGAAATATATCCGAATATTTGCATTGTCTGTTCTAATAGATCTATTCTTATAATCGATAATAGGATTTAAACCAACTAAAATGTTGTTTCCTATTAAGCCATCAAAATGGTTATGAAATGGAAATTCCAGAAAATTTACAAAGTAGTTTGGTTCGTTAAATTCTTTGAAGATAGGAATACTATATTCCACATTTGTTTGGATCCTTCGACCAAGTACTTTAAGAGTCTGGTTTGCAGAAGATATCTTCCACTTCGGGTGACATAAATTTTGGTTTATTATGCTGTACTCGGCGCCACAATCAATAATAAATCTAAGGGGTTTTGTTTGAGATTGGATTATTAAATAGGGTAATTGTTTCCCCGATCTATGGGAAAATTTTGAGGATTTTGCAAATGCGAGTGTTGTTCGTTGTATGGTCTCCGTTCGTTTAGTGATATGTCCATGGGCTCAGTCTCGTTTTGTTGTCTAAATCTGTTTGTCTGTCGTGTTTGGTTACTTCGTGTGTAATTGTTAGTATTTCGCGTCTGATTATTTGGTGAGTAATTGTTGTTCTGTCGTGCTTCATTGTTTTGTGTATAGTTATTATTCTGTTGTGTCTGTGTGTAGTTGTTCCGATTAGGTTGAATATAGCGTGTATAATAGTTACTGTGTCGTGGTGTTAGGTGATAACCATTTTGTCCTATCTGGGAATTTCGAGAGAAATTATTGTTTGCATGGTTGTTCTTTGTATGTGCATTATTGTATCCCTGCTCAAAAATTGGTCTTTGTCCAAATTGCTGACTATTTAAATTAGGACCATAGAACTGGTGATGTATTTCACAAATGATTTTATAGGCCTCACTTAAAGTGGATGGATTGCGGCATAGAACGATAGATTTAGTTGGTTCTGGTAAATTAGTTTTGAAAGAATCCAGGGCAATTCTACTATTGGAAGCGATCATTTCTTGATCGTTTTCATTGTTTTCTTTTAAAAACTTATTGTTTATTCTACTTAATAAGTCATTTATGCGAAAGTGATAGTCATCTATCGTTGAAATAACCCTAGCTGTTCGAATTCTATCAATCAGTTCATTTACAGACGACTTTTCTCCAAAATTATCTTTCAGGATAACTCTGATGCGAGACCAATCAACCTGTCTCCCGTGCTTTTGGAGCTCAAGTCTAGCTTTACCCACTACTTTATCTTTAATATACCCTGTGAGGATTTTTTTAGTACCTTCGTCAAAGCTTTCCATTACATTTGCCAACGGATCTACTCTATCTAAGAAATCAATCAAACAATTGCTTTTTCCGTCAAATAGTGGAAGCTTATTAATTAAATCTAATAACAGCCTAAATTGCTCTGCTGCAGGTAAAGCCTCCATCGCGTAGCACTTTCTATGTAAAGTTGGTACTTACTCGTCTTCTGCTCTGATCTTTTGCTTTTTTTATGTATTGTTTTATTTATTTATTTTTTTTTTTTCAAGAGACGCTTCGTTGTGTTGTTTTTTTTCTTTAAATATTTTTTTCTCTAGGCACGCTTTGCTAATATCGGTAAATTTCAAGAGACGCTTCGTTTTATTTTGTTTTTTTTTTTGTTTTTCTTTAAATATTTTTTTTCTAGGCACGCTTTGCTAACACTGTTTTTTTTTTCAAGAGACGCTTCGTTGTGTTGTTTTTTTTTTTCTCTTTAAATATTTTTTTTCTATTTTAACTTTTCGCGAAAATTATGCACTTCATTTATTTTTAATTAGGACAAAACGGTAGCGGTTTGTTTTCCGACTGCGCCAGTTATGAAGTTGGGTGTCCCAGACAAAAAAAACAAGAAACACAATTATCACTGTTAACCAACTTTATTTTATTTTCGAATAATAAGACCTGCACGGTTGATCGTCAAACAGCAACTCCTCGTTTTTAGACTCACAGCTTTCGTCTCTCCATCGTTATCTTCTCGCAAAGATGATGATGGAGCGGCGAGCTATGCCAGCAAAGCTATCATCTGCTCAGTTCTTCACAGTGTTACCAGAGTGACATATGTTTATGTAACAATATATTTATTTTTTAGTCATGTTTTAATAACTTGTGTAATTTCCGCAATATATAGATTTATGTCATACCGGGCTAAATTATCCCTTTTTTTTTAGTTTTATATCCAAAGAAAGCAATTAAATATCTCTTACCGAATAGGCGACGATCGCAAAAAGCTCGAGCTAATATGTGGCATATGGGAGACCCACAAAATGTCCAAAATTAAAATCCCCAAATTTATAAGTCCACAATACAAAATCTCCGAACACAAAATTTCCAGTTTATGCCAAAATAAATTACAGTAATTTACCTTTTTATCTTCTTCATTCCCAAAATAAAAGAAAAGAATTTAGATGGTGCTGTGCAAAACTTAAAGTTAATTTGTGAAAAAGTGTAGTCATTCTAAAAAAACAAACAAATGAAAAACATGAGATATACTATATGTGTCGCTCTTAGATCATAACCATGACCCTTCCGCACATAAAGTGCAAGTTTCCAAGGTTAACAATAGCTTAAAAGAAATGGCAAGTTGTACGTCTTTGCGTCCGTCTCAGATTATAAGGGAAACTATAGTTGGGTGTGAACAAGAATGTCGCGTATATTTGCCACTAAACGGGCGCAAAAAATTAAAGTCGTACGTACTCGCCGACAAGATACAACAACAATTAAACCAACAGACTTGAATTCAAAAAACATTCCCGAAGAGTTAAAGTTCTTAGAGGGAGAACTATTTGTTTTAAGTGAGAAATTGTTCGGAAATGCAGAAAATATTATTTTGGGAACAAAAACCTCATTGAAGGCATTAGAACAAGCTCAATGCTGGCTAATGGATGGCACATTTTATGTTGTTCCAACTATTATGCGACAATTATTAAGCATACATGACCTAATTTGTAGACAGGTAGTGCCTCTGGTCTTTTGCCTTATGAGTAAAAAAACTTTGCAGGCCTACTCTGAATTCTTTTATGAGTTATTTCACTTGGCTGTTGAAAGATATATTCATTTTAATCCGCAAGTGATTATTTCAGACTTTGAGAAAACCAATTTTGTGCAGCAAAGCCCTATTTTCCATCTTCCCAATTTAAAGGCTGTTTGTTTCATTTTGGATAAATTATTTGGAGGAGGATACAAAAAGAAGGTTTTTCAAGCAAGTATGGAAACAGTGAAATATTTTTTAAGTTTAAATATACGTATGCTAAAGCTTGGCATTTGTTCCATCCGAGGAAATATCAGCGTATTATTTGGAATTAAGTAGAAGTTTCGAGGACAGCAATTTTAAGCAATTATGTTCATGGTTTAAAAAAAATGATGTTACCGGAAATATGGTAAGGTATGAACCTGAGTTTTGGTCAGTTTCTGATTCTGTGAAAAATAATTTTCCACGAATACAAAATTCTGTCAAAGCAAATAATTGGCAAAAAAAAAATGCTGGTTTGTATGAAATTATAAAAGATTTGGCAAATTATTGTAGTGAAAACCACAATGCAATACATTTTTTCCATTACTGAATTAACCTTTTTTCAATATCTGTGGTAATTTCAGTTTATGTTATGTGATACGAAGATACCTCAAGTGAAATAAATTGACCTTATTTCATTTAGTTTTGCAAAAAATTGTAAAAAAGTATAAAATTTTGAATACAAAAAAAAAATAAAAAAAATGAATATTTTGGTCTTTTATTATTCCGTCGTTGACAGAAGAGAAAATTTAAGGTAATCTTGAATTCACCAAGCACCAAAAATCGTTTATAGTTCGAGTCTATCAAAGAAATTATGTTTGGCCAACCAACCCGTGGCATATGTATGTATGTATGTATATTAATTTCGTACAGTAATTACAATTTTAAAGGTCTGCTACCGCAGTATTTACAATACAGAGATACGATAGCATATCTTTCAACTGAAAAAGTTTAAGACAATAAGCTATAATAAAACAGTAGCTGTATAAGTCATATGCTAGAGAGAAAGTACAAGTAAAACCCTCCATATAGAGAAAAAAAAATATTATAACATTTACAACATAACCTATGTAAGTATCACAGATAAGGAAACAAAACAAAAAGATAATATAAATAAATTATTGAACAAATAAATAAATTGTTTGAAACTTAAATTGCATTTAAATACCATTTTTTTACTTTATGTATTATTACCAATTCTTCATGAAACACCCTGTCATTTGATGTAAACCTGTTTTTATTATGCACTTTCATACTTTTGCTTTTCTCTTTTGTTCAATTGTTCTTATCAGTAATTTAATCTTAAAAAAAAAATTCTCAGCCTCTTTCTCAAAACAACCACCAAGCTGTAAAGACCGATTTGGTAACCAGATCTAATTAAATAAACTTTATAATATTTTTGCAGAAACAATTTCGTTGTCTTCGTTGCTGTTTTTTAGCATAATCCTAAACATAAATAAATAGAAAAATAAATAAATTGATGAGTAAAAACAATTTAATCAATAAGTAAAGGGATATATAAATAAATAAATAAATTAACAAAAAAGGATATGTGTTTGCAAATGCATAAAAATAATACGTCAGTGTTACACGATACTTTAAACAAAATAAGAAAAAAAAAAAACATATTTAGTTATATATGCGTCAATAGTTAACTGCATTAAGTTGATTAATTAGGGAGTTTCGGAAAAGTTTCTGTACTCTTTTAGAGGTCAATTCAACATTGACTGTCTTATGCAACTCTTTCGTAGAATAATGCCAAGGGAGATTAGCATCATTTTGAGTAACTTATTTTGCGTTACTTGTAACTTCTTCATATAACGTTAAGCACAATTACACCATACTGGGCAACCATACAAAAGAATTGCTTGAAATATTACCTTAAGGATTATCAGTTTATTTTCAGATGATAATCGGGATTTTCTATTAATAGAAGGGTACATTAATTTGACGGCAATATTACATTTTTTAATTGAACTTGCAATGTGTACGTTGAACTTTAATTTCAGATCCAGGTGGAAACCCAAATATTTAACGGAAGATTCCCATTGTACTAGATTCCCATGCAATCTAAGTTGATTTTGCGGCAGAAAACAAGTTTTTCTTTTCCGAATGAAAAGAAAAGATAGCTTGGGTTTTTCCTCACTTTATTTTATCTTCCATTTTTGAAATAGTTTTCAACGATATTGGCCGCATGATTTAGATTCATCTCGATTCGTTCTTTGCGTTCTTTGCTGATTCGCATTCTGGCAAATTTTGGAAGTCAGACCATCAGAAGTCAGACCATCAGCAAAATGAATAAAGTTTGACGCACTTTTATTGACATGTATTTTGAAACAACGCTTGGGCATAAAACTTTGGATAATTTTACTTAAAAATGGAGGAAAGTTATAAGATATCATATTGATTATGAGGTCATCAGGCCAAACTGAATCAAAAGCCTTTTCGATGTCAACTAATACCATACCCGTGGAATTTCCTTATTGATTCTTTCGCAATTAGAACTTGGTGGGATGGGGCTGTGATAGCGCCTAAACAAAATTGCTCGTCAGGAAATATTTTTCGCTCATCTATAACTTTTAATAGTTTTTCTTTCACAATTCGTTCTAGAATTTTACTTATGCTACTTAGCATGCTTATTGGTCTTTAGCTGTTTGGCCTCTAAGGAGTTTTACCCGCCTTGAGAAGTGGTCTAAGTGTCTCTCCAAGCAGTAAGAAAATATTGCAATTTTAAGTATGTATTCATAATAAAAGAAATACTATATGTCAAATGTTCAACCTCAACGTCCACTGTGAATATTGTTGAAAGAAAGATCCGGTTCTGGCCTCAATCAAAAATTCTGGGAGCCCAAGAAGAAATGCACTCGAACGGTGGAATGAATAAGTATTTAGTGCTAAAATAATGTCAGTAATCTAGTGGTTAATAATATGCGCATCGAGGTCAATTTAATTCAAATTTCAATTGATTTAATTTAATGTACAAGTAAGACTTCCAATTAGTCTTTAATAGTAGTGTACGGAAAGATTGACAAGAATAAACTTAAAAATAGATAACCTATACTTAACAAAAATGAATTTTTATAATAACTTAAAAGAAATAAAGAATTCATGGAGAGGATAGGACAGGAGTGAAAAGAGTTACTAGGGGTAACAGTTGCTTATTAAGAGAAGTAGTGGCTCCAATTATTTGTTTGTTACTGTAGGGAGAGAGTTCCAGAGTCTGGTTGCAAAGACAAAGAAAAGACGCGAAGAGTTCAAGTATTTCGGGGAAGGATATATAGGGCAGAATGTTTAAGACGATCAAGCGAATTGAAGTTTTTTTTAAACAGGTATGGCGGCGATCTGTTTTCTATAATTCGGTGCAAGAAGAGACAGCACATTATGTTCAACCACTGCTGAAGCGTATGTTGTAGGACATTTATGTGGTTACTGGATATTTGGTCATACCGACGAAGCCCATATTCATACCAGACCAAATCATTAAAGGCACAGGATGATGCGCAGATAGTCACTCCCTTAGATTTGGATCAAATAATCGATTCCCTAAACTGTGCAATATTAGAAAGTGTAGACCTGTGCATACCACAAAAGTGAGTCGTAAACATAAACTCTAGTCCCCTCCTGTGCAATATATTAAATTTAATAAAATATAGTATAAAATGGCAACAGCTCAGAAATATACGCGATTTTAACGAAGTTAAATTCCTTACTGCCATAATTAATGAACAAGTGGCGAAATTTAGAAGTAAGCAATGGAATAATAAGCTTAGCAGTTTGCAAAAGGATAGCAAACCATTCTGGAATATAACAAAAGTTTGTAAAAACAAAACGATTCCATGTTCGTACTCTAAAAAATGGAAACGTTTTAACTTTGTCTGACTTAGAAAAAGCTAATATGCTTGCAGAATCTTTGCTTCAAACTTTTCGTTAACTAGGTCCAATATAAGCCAAATTGAAAATTTGGTGGTAGAATCAGTTGGAAACATAAACAATCAGCAAGTAAGCTTTGATGGTGATTTTGTTTCACTCGCTGAACTAGAAGATATTATAGGTAGTCTTAAAAATCGAAACTCTGCGGGATTTGATAATATCACAAATTTATATCTTAAAAACCTCCCAAAAACTGCAGTCAAACTTATGCAGTTCATTTTTAATAATTGCATTAAAAAAGGTTATTTTCCAAGCAGCTGGAAACTCGCAAAAATACAGCCTGTCTCGGAACCAGGCTAACCGGCCAAAGATCCCCTTAGCTATAGACCAATAAGTCTCCTATGTTCTATGAACAAGTGTTTCGAGCAAATAATGTAACGTAAACTTTTTGTTCACATGGAAGAGCCTTATATACTCTCAGCTGAACAATTTGGCTTTCGCCCGTTACATAGCACAACGCATCAACTCTTTAGAATCAGTCACAGTACCGGTGTGGTACTCCTAGGCCTTCGACTCAGTGTGTCATAACGGACTGATTCACAAAATGACCCAGCTTTATTTTCAAATACCATTTCAATTACCATTTTTGATAGGACGGAGTTTCCAAGTAAAATTTAATAAAACACTTTCAGGCGTTCATTATATCTCTGCAGGCAATTTTCGCAGATGAAACATGTATCTTTTCTGCGGATGCTTTTGGTTTCACAATCGAAACTAATTTGCAATCTGCTCTGGATATATTGACAAACTTTACAAGGAAAAGAAAAGCCTGTTTCCTATCGAATAATATACTATCGAATAATATACTTACAATCGATGGACATCCTGTAGAATATATTAAAAACTAACATTTGGACCGCACATCCGGTATGTCATTGGCAAATTAAACAGTATTATAAAAATGTTATATCCGTTCATAAACCGAAAATCCAAATTAAGTTATCCTAATAAACTATTCATATTCAAGGTAATTTTCCAAGCAATTATGATCTATGTGGCGCCGGTTTGGGTTAATTGTGCGGTAAGTCACCTTAAACGATTACAGAGAACACAGAATAAAATTCTAAAAATGATTTTGAAACTACCATGGCACTTCTCGACCATACTCCTCCATGACTTGGCGGGAATAGATCAAATTAGTGATAGAATTTCCAAACTGAAAGAAAGATTTTTAACAAGATGTAGTTTTTCCGATAATAGTTTAATAACAGACCTGGTTAACTAATGATTCTCTGATCTGATTTGTATTTTTTTATTACTCGTTATATTATTTTTTATCTATTTATTTATTTAGTTATTTATTAATTTATTTAATTTATTTATTTATTTATTATAACAAGATTTATTATTATTTATTTATTATTATTGTTGTTATTTATATAGATTTATTTACGTATATTTTTATTTTTGTCTATACTTGAGGAGTTATATTTATTATTAATTAAAAAATTGTGTATTTTATTTATCGTTTGTTCATTAACGATAATTATAAATTAATTGATTATATATCTTTTAAACTGGGAATTTATGTTGTAAACACTTAATCTATAGTCAAATTCAAAGTTGCAATTTTTTTTATTTATTCTTTTTTCATGAAGGTTTTCTCTAAAGAAGCTTTTCCCTTCAAATCAAGTTTATGTGAAATATATTCGCTTGCTTAAAAATTATATTCTCTTCATAGTAAGGTAGTTTCATACCATATTTGTATACAACACACAAATTTTGTAAGATCCAACCAATTTATGCTACTAATAATGAAAATCATAGAATTTAGCTCTGTTACAGTATACAACCGTTCAGCTGAAAGTTTATATTCGATGTACTTGAAAACATGCAAAATGTACAAGGTTAGTTGACATCCTTTGAAAGACACACAAACGGAGAGAGGGATTCGGAAAAACAAAGGAAATTGCAGCTGCTTTCTACTAGGGGTATCAAGCGCCTACCGCCCAGGTATGAAAATCAGTTATCACGGCCAGCCGTTTGAAACGCTGAAACTAACTCTGTTAGTTTTACTCGGATTGACTTAAAATTTGTACACAAAAATCTCAACAAAAATGCAAAAAAACCTCACCCCGCACTTTTAAGATTTGAAAGGAAAAAAAGGCATTACTTTTCAGATCACAAAATAAGTAAAAGTTTTTACACTGATGCTCCTAAGACGATAGAATCTTTTTCACAAATCACGAGCTAAGAGTCTCCTTAAGACTATCGGAAGCTTAAAGCATATTCCAAGCAGAGGCTCAACAGCATTTAAGGCTGTAGAGTTTCTAGAAATGGAATCGGTGTCCTTCCGAAATAAAGCTATACACTAAGGCTGCACTTTAGACGCTAGAATCATGTGAAATAAAATTTGTAATATTCAGGAACTGCTGCACAATGCGAAATTTGAAACTATGTTGGTTGCCGTATTGGAAGGAATTGACCAGAATAGTGTTCTTCTCAAACATCCTGCATGTGCCATTAAGGCAATATTAGGGCAATGAAAAAAGCCGACCAAAGATAGTCAAACTCAAGTACTAAGGGCCGAAAGTAAAAAAACAAGCGAAATTCGTTAGCCAATAAGGGTACAGCGTAGGATAGCATTGGACATACCTCTTAGACATAAATACACGTATTCTCGACATGAACACCATTTAATAAATCAAATTTAATGAAAACTCTTCTTAATCGAGAGAATTCAATGCAAATGGGGACTTAAGCTAATCCATAACAACTTCATCAACTTTCAGTTTTGCATGGAATCAAATTAGGATCAAAAACCACTTTAAGCTCCACAAATATCACTTTTTTCATCAAAAGACCACAAATTAGTTTAACTCCAGCAGTATCACTCGTTGCCATCAGCTGACCAGTTTTTTTTTTTCGTTTTTCCCCCATTTGTGATTTCAACATGGACATCGGTTGCCCTGCCTCCATAGCCATACCACGTCCAATCCAGCGAGCAAATACTGACTATCATTTACACTGGCCTTTAGTTTTCGGTTAGTGGGCCAACGAAAAGCGAAACCGCATTGCTTACAGTTTTGCGCCAACTGAAAGTAACCAGTGCGTGTAATCAGTGAATGTCCATCTATACATGTTCGAGTATCCAAAAGGTATCTGGGGAAAGGCCACAACAAAAACAAATTGCCCATTGCTGGATTTCATTGTCCGTCGCCCATATAAATCGCAAATCAACCAAGCATAACGCTGCGCCGCGCCGGCCGTTGCAGTTTTTACCCAAAGTATCTGTATTTAAATGTGAGATATGTGTGGTGTGCACTCGTGCCGCACTCGTGAAACTGTGTCCAAAAAGGTCCAAGCCCCATTTGTAGTCAAACAAAAAACCTAATTTAATTGGAATTTGGCTGAATGGTCAACGTGGCGACTGCCAGTTCAATTGTGCAGTCAATCCAAAGTGGTAGCCTAGGGTCTCGAAACTGCGGCGTTGGGAGATGGCTTCGTATCGATATGGCATATCGATAATCGAGTTAAACAGAATATCCTTTGACTTTGGCTATTCAGTTGAGCGGATTAGTGAATGATTCGACGATAAAGTTGACGACATTTAGACTGGTGACCTTTAGAGGACGCTCGGGCATTTCCGGATAATAATCCGAGTTGGTGCTGCAAGTACAAAAAAATAAAGAAACTCATTAGGAGCATGTAGCTTTTATTGGTTTGAGTCTAATTAAGCTTGTGCTGTCCATTCGAGGTAAATAAACTTTTGCTGTTTACATGCAGTTTGAGTCAGGTTTACGGATATTATGATGGCAATAAATGACTTTAAATATTTATGACCATAAGGCGGAAAAATGGTTAGCAAAGCAGTTTTATTGCAGTGGTAGGCCCTGAAGTATTTAAACTCTTCTCTTTATTTGTAAAAGTAAGAAAAGTGTTTTTAATAATGATTATTTATTTATTCATTTATTTATTTATTTTACTTAATTTATTTAAATTTAATTTAAAATCTATAACTAATAGTCGATTTAAAAGCACTAGCAGCAGAGGCTTTCGGCTCATTTGTGAAAAGGAAAAGGAGGGCGATAAATAACTAATTAAAGCTTAATTTTTAGAGTCTGGTCCGACTCATTCAAGACATAAATGATGTTTACTGTTTGCTCCATATGTCTGTAACGTTGATCTGAAAGGAGGAAGCATTTCCCTAATAGAAGATAATGTTGCTTTGGCAGTTGAGATACGTTGGAGGCAGTTCCTTCATTTAGAAATGTCGATGTGTCAACGCAGTATGACCGAGCCGGAGGCGTACGAAATTTGTAGTCATATCTTTAGAGATCTTGGGCGGATAAATCGGCTAAATTTTATTTGGAATGATAAGTGTGTAGTGTGTTGTTGATAGTCTTTCCATTCTTGGAGTACTAAGAATCTTTCGTTTACCTTCTGGATTTTTTTGTGATTACTCAATCCAAATAAAGAAATATTGTTGTCTTAAAACGTAGTTTAAATGTGCTGTTGGAGGCAGAACGGAAAAGAATCTAATGAGTGTAATACAAACATGTTTTGGTGTCCCGCAAGGAACTATATTTGGTCCAATTTTGTTTAAAATTTACATAAATTTCATTTAACTGTTATATCTCTGTTTGCCGATGATATAACATTTTAAGAAAGCTTATTGAACATATCAAGGAAAGCCTTCAAACACTTGCAAGTGGCTACAGAAAAACAACCCGAAAATTTATTAAATTAATTAAATAAATTACTGAAAGTTGTTAATGATGTAGCAGAGAGGGAAGTTAAGCTGTAACTGATTTTAATGAAGGCATCACAAAAGGCGAGGAACAAAAGCAATTCGTATTGATGGTGGATTCTCAATGCAGGTAACTTTATCCAGTTGCATTGAAGTCAACACTTCGTAAGCCTCTAGAATAACCTATACCTCTCATCAAAAAAATTTAAAAAATTCACCATGTTCTTTTTTCTTTTGTGTCCTCATCTCTTTATTCAACGATAATATACAATGAAACACTTTAAAGAAATTACAATGTATAATGTCTTTTTATTTCATGGAAACTTCCAATATCTGACAGTTTGTTCCTAGAGGTATCTTCTCACGTTTTTGAGGGAAAATGTGCCATTTCCTCGCTCGCACTAAAAGTTACGACAAAAAAAATAAGTTAAAATATAACAATATGAAATATTAAGAACAGTATTAGATTTTTTTAATTTCAATTTGATGAGAAAGTGTCGAGCCGTTGCGGAGTTAAGGCTCCGAAACCTTGCTCGCTAGCGAAAAATCGCGATTTGTTGAAACTTTGAGCGACCGTCGGCACTTGTCAACGTGCTCCAATCGTGCTCAAACTTCGTCGATCTTAAAATCTGTATAGGCTGCACTTTGTGGGGGTTTTCCACTTTCATTTTCAATGCATTTTTATTTTTTTCAATCTGAATCACTTAATAACTAGACATAAAATGCTAAAACTAGCTCCTACAACTCAACTCTACTTAATCAACGTACTGCTATTATTCGGGCGTTCTAAAACCTTACACTTATTAAAAATTTAATTCAACTAAATATATATAAACAAGTAAAAAAACATAAAAAATAAAAATAAAGGAAATATAAATAAACTAAATATACTTAATGTATATATAATATTTCTATATATATTTTCATCCGCCAATCCCAATCCTTCTTACACTACGAAACTCAAGTCTATGTAAGCCGGTCATATTTTTTTTAATTTTTTTTAATTATTTGCTCGCCTTTCAAGAGGATATTAAGACTCTTATAATACGTGCAGCACAGAGCGAGCGGAAGAATTAGGAGAAGAATGAAAGATTGTGAAGTGGTTTGAGAAACTCAGGTGTAATTGGTTTCAACTCACTTCCGTGGGTGGAGCCCGAAACGGGACGGAGGATTTTTTATATCGACCTATTGACTTTAACCTAATTCACAGGATTTTATTTGACATTCGACAACATTGAAAGTTTGGAAGATTTTGCTTTAACACGCAGCAGAGCCATCTACACAAACAGCTATTTTTGAAAACACGAATTAGGAACTAGCCGATACAACAACCACTACAACAACACCACCCATAAGTCAGACTACTATCCCTGGTCGACCAACCGAGTGATAGTGCCATTAACTTGATCCCAATGGCAAATGGTGACTGGACCAGATTCGATAAACTAGACCACTACTCTAGGAATCGAACCTGGGACCTATCAATGGGATTGAAGGCAAGCCCTGCGACATTGTCTTTCAAAAAACCTGAATCTTTTCCATCGAAAAAATTCCGACTTCCATTTATTACGAGCATTCTCGTATTAAGTTAAGAGCGCCCGCATATGGCTTCTAATCTATATTAGAACTTTTAAATTATATTATTATTATTATTATTATTATTATTATTATTATTATTATTATTATTATTATTATTCTTAGTCTTTCTATAAATGTACAGATAATATCTCAAAAACTACAGCACTGGCTTTAACGGCTTTCGGCTGCGATCACAGAGATTATTTTAAAAAACTTAGTGTTAACATATGTTAGATACTATTTTCAAGATTTAGTTTTTGTAGAAGTGTATAAACATTAAATATATTTTGTCCAGAAGTAAGAAGTTGAGTTTTCAGATTATTATTATAAAGGTAAATGCAAAGTGAGTTAATTGTATTGCATTCGGATGTTAGGTGTTTTATGTTCAGTATTTTATTTGTACAACAAAAAGAGCATATCGGAGGTGTGTCTCTGTTTAAAAGGTGGCTATGTGTTAACTGTGTATGTCCAAGTCGCAGCCGTAGGAAGCAACTGTTTATCTTGCGCGTGGTATTTATTGGGTATTTTGCCGGAGAACCATTCGGATTGATTTAGAAGTATTGGTGTTGGTACAGGCTCTATGATTCTTTTATTTTACTTTTACAGTAGGCTTCTGCAACCTTAAGGAAGTCGTTTTTGAAGGTTTGATTATTGACTTACTTCAGCATTGGAATTCTATGTGATTGCTTTTGCTTCATGATCTGCCAGCTCGTTTCCCTTTATTCCAGCATGTCCTGGAATCCAGACCAATAGCAGCTTGGATTCAAGGAAAATTATGTTGTCTCGAACTTTATTTATCACGCTGGAGCGGCGTTGAGGGTGGAAAGGCTGTCAGTGCTTTGATGAAACCGCCATTTCTGAAGCTTTGAGTATTGCTATAGCTTCGGCGGAAAAGATTGAAAAATAATTCAGAAGTTTTTCAGCAGACAATACTTGACCATTCGAGTTGACGATTGCGAAACCAGTACCCGCATCGCTTTTTGATCCATCGGCATAAAGAATGTTAAAAGAGCGTTTTTTGTTATTATTCATGAGTTCTTTGAAGAGCTGCAGAAATGTGGTCTCGGATGTCTGCTCTTTCGCATATTTAGCAAGGCAGGTGTTGATTGCGTCTTCAGGAAACAGGCAAGGAAGATGCTTTTCGAGAGAAAGTTTTTTTTATGACTGGGTCAATACCGATATTCTTTGCGAGGCATAATGCAGTATAAAGAGTCGATGGAATTTTAGGGATCTTCTTGCGGCTTAAAATTTTGATAGTATCTGGCTGGATGGGAGAGCTGTACGATTCACAAATTTTTGGGATGAGCCTTATTGTTAATTCTCATATTCGGTCTTCAATTGATGAAAATGCCCCTTCTGTCAGCATATTTTTGATAGGTGATGTTCTGTAAGACTCTTATGTGGATCGTATTGCAGCATGATAAGAGGGATTGAGGATTTTTAATGTTGATCGGACACACTTTCCGTATATGACTAATCCGTAATCGATTTTGGAAAGAAAAATTAATTTAGTTACATTTATAAGTGTGTTAACAAAGGTATCTGATTATGTTCAACCTGGAGGCAAATTTCTTTTTTAATTCTAAAGAATGATTCTTAAAGCTATACTTATGTCAAATAATATGCCTTGAATACTACGGTTGCTTAAAAATGATATTTATTAAATTTATATCGGTCTTAGTACATTTATGATTATACATGTATGATATTAATGCTCCACAGCGATTGCACCTTAAGCTGTGAGAATTTCCTTACAGATATTAAGAAAACGATTAATATTTTTCCATTTGGATAAAAAGTATAAATCATCCGCATACAGCGAGTGATTTATATATTTAAATTTGGTTAATATTCAAGCGTATATTTACCGTATAACCGTATATTTTGGGACCAACTTTCCATTTTATTAATTTATTGAGAACTATGTGTACTATGGAAATTATTGAGACATGATTTTGACAAGATACGTAGGCTGTTAGATTTATTTCTGGCCTAGGCAACACTTTGTGTTGCCAAGTGCAATCTGACATTTCCATTGGAAAGTTTGACATTTTTTAGCATAACATCACTCAGAACGTGTTGTCATTTAATCGTGAATTGTGTTATTTACAGAGACTTGAAAAATTCATCTCGGCAAAAATATGGAATTAACTCGTGAACACTTTCGTGCGATCATTTTTCACAACTTTCGACGTGGATTATCACGACAAGAGTGCATTGATGAACTTAAAACTTTGTATGGCGATGAAGCACCATCCTATAGCACTGTGAAAAACTGGTTTAATGAATTCAGTCATGGCCGACGCTCGCTCAAAGACGAATCCCGTGAAGGTCGTCCAAAAACGGCCTTTGTGCCAGAGAACATTGATGCCGTTCATGAACTGATAATGCAAGATCGTCATGTGACATACCGTGAGATAGAGGCATCCCTGGGCATTTCTCCCACCAGCATACATTCGATATTGCATGAACACCTGGCCAAAAAAAAGGTTTGTTCTCGTTGGATCCCTCACAATTTGACAATCGCTCAAAAAAAGGCTCGTGTCGATTGGTGCAAAAGAAATGTTAAAAAAATACGATCGCGGTGCTTCAAAAGTCGTTTATAAGATTGTCACAGGTGACGAATCATGGATCTATGCATATGAGCCCGAAACAAAACAACAATCGACCGTGTGGGTCTTCGAAAACGAGCTAAATCCAAGAAAAGCTGTTCGAAGAGAAGCACTTCGAAGCAAATGGTCGCCTGTTTCTTCGGCAAAACTGGTCATGTGGCGACTGTTCCGCTTGAGCAGCGTAGGACGGTCAATTCTGAGTGGTGCACCACAATTTGTTTGCCTGAAGTCTTCGGAGAAATTCGAAAAACGAACAAGATCATTGTTCACCATGACAATGCGAGCTCTCACACATCGGCTCAAACCAGCGCCTTTTTGACCGGCCAAAACGTTGAATTGTTGAGTCATCCGCCGTACAGCCCTGACTTGGCACCCAAAGACTTATTTTTATTTCCGCACATCAAGAAAAAAATGCGTGTTCAACGATTTTCGTCGCCAGAACATGCTGTTGAAGCGTTCAAAAACCATGTTTTGGAGGTGTCTCAACCGGAGTGTGGTTTGAGCGCATGCAAAAGTGTATAAATCATGCTGGAGAATACTTTGAAAAACAATTAAATCACTTTTGATGATAAATATTCGCATTTTCATTATTAGGCCAGAAATATATCTAGCAGCCTACGTAGAGCTGAAGAAACAAATTCCTCGGTATAGAGAAGGGAGTCTATTACGCTTCGCCAGTGTTTGGAGGCAACCTGGTTAGGGTTAAGAAGGTTGTTTCTCTCCCTGTACCACAGTAATCATTTAGAAATATTTTTTTCCAATACTTTACTAGTGCACTGCAGCAGGAATATGGGTCTATATCCACTAATTTCGGTTGTCTGTTTATTTGGTTTAGGAATTGGGACTATGGTGGCACTTGTGGTATTTTGCTCTGATTGTTGTATTAAGATAAAATGCGTTCTTTCGTTTGGGCTTGTGCTATGTAGTTTTAAGTTATTTCGTGTCTAAGTAAATATAAATTGTTCTACAAAAAATAAATAAAGAGAACCTAATGATAAACATACAATAGTCAAAATCCTTATTGCGACGAATTCTTGATAGCCTGAGCTCGACTTCATCATACTACTGTGTCCAAAAAATAAGGTGACATATGAATTTAAACTGCGCGCGTCGAAGGATTTGGAAATTTTTTCAATTTCAATTTTCTGCTGCGGATACGTTGAGGATGAGGCTATGTCTAAAAAAAATGTTTACAAGTGGTATAGTGACTTCCAAGCCGGCCTTGAATGTGTCGAAGACGAAGAGCGTTCTGGGCGACCATCCACCTTAACCGATGAAGCTTACGTCCAACAAATCAAAGATTTGGTGTTGAAATCTCGACTGGTACCGAAAACATTGAATTTTTTGGAAAAAAGGCGTCGCGTTGAAGTGTGTGAAACAATGCTTTCCGACTACCAGGATGTCATGAAACGCATTATAACTGGCGATGAGACTTGGATCTATCCTTACGATCCCGAAACAACCGATCAATCGAGCGAATATCGTGCCAGAGGAGAGCCGAGACCAAAAAACCGCGCCAAAGTCGCTCAAAAATCAAGGTCATGTTGACTGTTTTCTTCGATTATCGTGGTGTTGTGCTTTATGAATTCCTTCCAACCGGCCAAACAGTCAACAAGGAATATTATTTGAACGTTATGCGTCGTTTGCGTAACGCTATCCGCCTAAAAAGGCCGGAATTGTGGAAAGACAATTCTTGGTTTTTACACCACGATAATGCACCATCCCATACCGCACTCGTAATTCGTGATCATTTCGCCAAAAACTCAACCCATATCGTTCCGCAACCACTGTATTCACCTGTTCTGGTGCCGTGCGACTTCTGGCTGTTCAACAAGCTCAAAAGACCGCTCCGGGGACACCGTTTTGATACGATAGAGGAGATTCAAGCCGCAGCGAAGACGGAACTGAGGGCCATCCCGGAAAGTGACTACAACCAGTGTTTCAAAGATTGGAAAATCCGTTGGCATTAGTGCATTGCATCGGGAGGGGACTTTGAAGGGGATGAAATTGATTTGGAAGAATAAATAAGGAATTTTCAAAATAAATACAATGTCACCTAATTTTTTGGACACAGTAGTATATGGTTTTCACTGCTGAATCAAAACGGTTCCACCAATTAATAACTTTTAGAAAAATACACTCACTTTTCGGTCCACTATGAGCCTTAACGGGTTACAGACTTTTAGTGGATAAACGACGGGCTTGATATCGATTTAGCTGCTGTCGTCATATGAGGTGCTCGCCAAAAACAAAACTTAAAGAATTTATGATCATCTTAATATGATTTCATGCAAAAGAACCTTCGCGCCTTTTTCTGTCAAAATTCCATAAGTCTCTGTGCTTTCCTTGTTTTTATAGCCTCTATTGACATCAGTGTAATTAAGGCGTACATTTGGTTAAGTTTATTTAAATATTTCAAATTCACTGTGCCATTAAACCTTCAAGCTGCAGGCTTATTCATTTCCATTTCCGTCCTCAATAAAAATCAATTTGCATAAATCCACAAATGGCTATAACCGAAACCATAAATTCCATTTATTAGTTTTTCCATTTCACCGATCCTGAATGAGTTGACTTCGTCGCAAAACAAAACAAAAATAAAACACACAGAAAGAAAAACAATGCGACCAAGGGAGGAAAAAAAAATTGCCTTTTGTCAGTACCTACAGTGCGGTGTTCAGTCAGGCAGGATGGCCAAGGTACGAGTTGCTAGCGAAAACAACAACTACAGAAAAAAAAAGAAAAAGAACTATTGACTAAAATTTAAAATGAATAGCTGGGTATTCACTTCCTGCTGCCAAAACTGAACACTCAATTGACCCCATAAAAACTACAGCAGCTCCAACCCCATCATTGAGGCTCACAGCTCACAGCAAAAAATGGCTAAAGCTATGAATTGCCTTTTACCAGTCAAAAAAAAAAAAAAAAATAGAGGCACCCCCACGTGAAAATACGAAATATTCCTTTTATTTTTTTCCGCTTAGTTGGCAGGCATGAAACACCCCATGGAAGCAGTGATGCCTTGTTCCCGGTGATTCCTTAAAACGTTCCCTAAACAGATATTTACCCGTCGAAAGTATCTATGAATGGATTTTGAGTTTTTTTCTTATCGGTACGGAGGGGGCCCAGCGGAACAACTTGGAAACATGATACTCAGCAGTTGTGCTCGGGATTATGTTGAATCCTTCTCTAATTCCGTTGGCTGGGATTCAACGGAATGATTATAAATTTTCGAGCTAAATGGTGCCCATATTGCGTACGCGTAATACGCAATTGCACGCGCACACAGTTACAATTTGAAGGAACCCAGATACCCTGTACACCCACACTCATTATTTTTGGGGCGAAGGATTCTCATTCATTCATACTGCACACGATTGCTCCATTTATGATAATGAAATCAGATTTCATGGGACCAGGATGTCTGAATGACTGTAACAGTTGGTGAAGGCGGCGGCGGCGGCGGCGAATTATATTCAGGCGCACATTGTGCAAAGTGGTTCCAGCTGGAGCGAGGCCGTTCACGAGTTGCGTCCTTTTCGTTTCATATGGATTTTGTTATCGCATACTTGACATATGTAGTCGAGTGCTTGCGTTCCTGAGCGCTCTTGTTAATCTGAAAGGAAGACACTTAAGCCCACATCTGACATTTGAAATAATTTATGCATAATGCTGGATGATGGCTTCGCTCTAAGGTTGGGTTTTGATGTTGTCTTCAACTGGATGGGATTGGAATTTGTGGCAATCGGCAAGCCTGCGAGCGCCATGCCAGGAATCAGGACACACATTCGCCCTCCAGAATGTTGTTGTTATTGTTTTTGTGTTAATTTTCTGCTGGCAGGGAAGCCTTGTGCCGTAATGTGGCCTTTTCACTAGTTAGATTGTTTGGGCTCTTATTGTTGTTTGTTTGTTTTTTTTTTTTTTTGCGAAAAGCGTTTACGGATACGGGTTTATTTGCGTGTAGGTTGAAATAGCTTTAATTAAATCTATGGTGTGGTTGAATCGATTTAAATCTTTTGGCATAATTTGTGTACAGGGGGATTTTTCAATTTGTGGACTCGTGTGCCTTGATAAGGCAAAACTAGATCTAGTTAATGTCATCTTCAGCTCCATTATTGTTATGTACGTCAATGCTTACTGGAGGTTCGGTAATTTTCAGTGTATGCATATCAAAAAGGAAACTCATGGTAAACGACACTTCTACAGATCTTTTTTGTAGTTCATTCAGCTAGCTGGTTGGTTGCACTACGTTACTAGCGTCCCTGAATAGGAGGTTCGGTCTGCCGTTCTTCTTAAATCTAGTGACTTTGTTTAGAAGACTCTTCTTATTGGAGCGTTATTGTTCGATGCTCCGGACTATATCCCCATCTTGTAGAGATCGTAGAGTTCAAAGTTGCCGTCTCCTCCATTCGCCCTCGTTGCAGATAGGACCAGGATTTCTCCCAGTATTTGCTCAGCTGCTTTGCTAATCGTTCAGCATTCGGCTTCGTAAAACAGGACTGGTAAAATCAGTGTTCTGTAGAGCATTATTTATGTCCTTCGTGTTGGAAGTTGATGAAAAATGTAAGCGCAGTTTTTTATTCACGATCCTGCTGCAGCTACCAATCATAGAATGCATTTTATGGATAATCCTAGTTGCGATTCTTTACTGATGCGGGAATAAAGTCTTTTAATGAATAAATTCTGTTTAAAGACAAAGTAGCTGTCGTTTAACAAAACGCTGATAGTGAACCACCACTTGAAAAAAAAAAAATTGTCCACTGCAGATTTGATCCCAATAACCCAAATCAGAGACAAACTCAACAAACAAAGAGTAAACGGCAAGCTTTCTATTTCTGATGTTATTGTTTTTAAAACGCTGCGTGCATGTACAAAAGAAAAAGTTCTCTCCTCTTTGTACGCCACGAAGCAGCCAATAAAAGCTAATATTGTTGTGTCTTCTGCTAAGGGAAATATTTACATAAATGACTGGTTGCCTGGCGAGATGAAGTATCTTCTTAAGGAAGCTAAATCAGCAAAGAAGCATTTCAATTATGAATTTCTTTGGGTGCGAAATAACAGAATCATGATGAAAAGAACAAATGAAACAGAGGTCAAATACATCAAAACAATGGAAGATCTTAGTCATTTGTAAATTATAAAAATTTAATAATATCCTAAACTATGTTTCTATGACCCATATTGTGTTAATGACAGGAATGAAATTTTCGTTGGCTCTAGTTTCTGCAGTTCTTTAGTGCAGATTTAACTATTGTGCATCAAAATATAAGAAGCATGAGAATGAACGTTGATAACTTTTGTGCTCATCTTGAAAATTGTTTTGCTGCCTTGCCTCAAATTATTGCTTTAACGGAAATTTGGATCTATGATCACGAGATCTAGAATTTCTCTATTCCTGGATATTCTGTGTTTTCAATCTGAATGAATCTTATCCATCGGGAGGCACAGTTGTCTATGTGAAATGTGAACTTGAAGGAGAGAATGTTTTTGTTCCAAATATTGAAAGTGCAGATTGTGTCGGCTTTAACCCTTGTGTTCATACCCAAACTTACTAACGTCGTTTGGCACCCAGGGTACCCAGGTACCCATTTCATGAAATTTTTAATTTTTTAATATTTTGATTAAATAAAAAGTGTTTAGAGAATTTTTTCTCTACAATATACATTGCTATGAAGTATTTGAGAAAGTTTTAAAACAGAAAATTCTGCAGAAATGTATTTAGCATGAAAAATAAGTTAAGGGCACCTCAGGTAGAAGACGTATTTCAATTGTTCGGAGCACAGCAGCTGCTCCCTTCATAGAAAAGAATGTCAAGGTCAATTTTTGTCGTTTCTACCGCGTAGTGGAGGGAATGTTAGCTCCCTTCAGTATAGTTTGAGTTTCTGGTGAATTCAGACGTGTTTAGAATATTCAGAGTCAAGCGGAAAGGAATAATGGAAGAACTATCCAGAGAAGAATTTGCTCGGTAAGTAAATAAAATATCAATTAATATTTATTAATATGAAGTATTATTGTATTATATTATGGTCTGTATGGTATTATTGTACACAACAAAACATTCATTTATTGTTCAGAATGAGTGCAGCAGAACAAGATACCTACTTGAAGTCCATTTCAATTGATGAAGATACAGATTCAAGTGGAGTGTCTGATAGCGAGGACGAGGACCGGGTTCCGGAGCCCATTTTAACTGCTCCAGTTTCAGATAACGACTCCGAAAATGAAGAATCACAAAATTGTGAAAATACAGAGGATGATGTCGACGAGCAAGCAGACGAACAAGAAGCGATTGAGTCTCACAATAGTGAGAGTGAGGAAGACGATGCAGCAGAAACTGCAGAGTCAGAAGGTAGTAAACATTTTGTTGCTAATTATGATGGAGAAGTCATTTTTTTATTTGAATAGTAAATTTATTTGGTATTAATTGCTTATTGTAGAATCAGTAACCAGCAGTTTTATTGCGAAGGATAAAACTGTGTGGAAGGAAACGCCACCGCATGAACATCAGACTGCAGCTCGTAATGTTTTACGTCAGCGAAGTGGACCTCATCGCAGCACTGAAACCTTATCGATAAGCGAAACATTCAAGAAAATCTTCACAGAGAATATGGTGGACATTATCGTCAGACACACGAATAAGAAAGCTTCATCCATCTATCTGAGTTACAATGAAAATCATCCAGATTCGCAGCGAGAATGGAAGCCTGTGACGATCCCAGAAATTTATTCATTCTTTGCTGTTTTGATTTGTGCTGGTGCAAATAATTCCAACATCGACCATTCTTCTGATATGTGGCATTCTAATTCTTATCCACTGTATCGCGCGACAATGGGAATTAACAGATTCCACAACATCATGCGTTTTTTAAGATTTGATGACGCTAATACTCGCAATCAACGCAAGAAAGAGGATAAAGCAGCTCCAATTCGGGATTTGTGGACAATGCTGAATGCAAATTTATCGCAGATGTACAAGCCTACGGAAAATTTGACAATCGATGAACAATTATATCCATATCGAGGTCGGACAGGATTTACTCAGTATTTACCTTCGAAGCCAGCTAAGTATGGTATAAAAATCTGGTGGATTTGTGATGCTGAAAACGCCTATCCTTTACACGGGATAATTTATACTGGCAAAATAAATGATACCCGCCAAAAAATCAGGGAAAGAGAGTGGTGAGAGAATTAGCAGCTCTCTATCGAGGAAGTGGAAGAAATATCTCTATGGATAATTTTTTTACAACTCTACCCGTTGCAAAGCACTTGCTATCATGGAATCTTACCATTGTTGGAACAATAAAGAGTAATAAACCATACATCCCTAGTATCATGGCAGCAAGTAAGTCACGAGAGCAATACTCAACAGTTTTTGGATTTCACGACAAAGTAACGATGTGTTCTTACGTACCTAAAAAAAACAAAGCAGTAAGCCTGATATCATCAGTTATTATAAAAAATACAAAACTGGTGTTGACACTATGGACCAAATGCTCAGAAGGTACACAAGTCAGCGGCGCTCTTCGAGATGGCCAATGGCAATGTTCTTCAACATATTAGACATCGCTGCACTCGCGGCATATCTAATTTGTTATGAAAATAATAAAATGATTAAAAAGAAAACAGCGGAACGACGTCTGTTTCTACGCAAACTCAGTGAAGAACTTGCCAAGCCAATGATTGAAGAACGTATGACGAATCTTCAAGTGATGCGTAATTATACTACAAAAATTGCAATTGAGAGTATCATAGGTCGTGAAATAACAGGGGCAACGCAAGACCCTGGTCCATCGGTTGCAACGGACAAAACTGGGAGAAAGAAAATTACTGGATCCTGTTACGTATGTTACAAAATGACGATAAAAAGACGACGAAAAACGCGTAAGAGCTGCAGTGAATGTGAACGACCAGTTTGCGATGAACACACAGCTCATGTTGTAAAATGTATAGAATGCAATGAATAATATTATTTGTAAATAAACATGTCTTGTAATTCCCTGTTTTAATAATAAAATCAATTATCATCCCTGAACACAATTAATTTCAAACGTATTCCATACAAATACTGCAGTGGGTACCCGGGTACCCGGGTGCGCATGATGCGATGGCTTAAGTTTAAGCTAATGAAAAAAATGAAAAAAATAAAAAAAATTTTTTTTTAAATACATGATCTGTTCGCTATTTACCTTAATAACGAGGATTTGAGAGCTCAAAAATAAATTTTTATTATTTGTCACTTTTTATCACGAAAATACATCGCAGTGTTCACCCGGGTACCCGGGTATGAACACAAGGGTTAAATTAAATGTGGGATAGATTCTTTCTGTCACATTCGTTTGTATATATCGACTGCAGTTTGTAAATAGAGACATTTTTCTTAATGAACTTGAGCAAATCCTAAGTTCTATCACTTGTAGGAATGTTTGTTTAGTTCGAGACATAAATATCAATGTGCTCAATTTTCCAAAAGATTGTGATGATTACATGCTCCTCATGTCCTCTTTAGGGTTTTGGTCGCTTATTAATCTCCCAACAAGAATAGGTGATAAGTCAAGCTCATGCATCGACCACATCTTTCTCAAGTCCAAAGATTATACATATATCTACCCATATATTCTACAACTAGGCATTACAGATCACTAAGCAGATGGCATTGATGGCATTCAAAGATGTGTTTAAAAAGCTTTCTGAAGAAAATGGTCCAAAAACACCTATTTATCCTAAAAGAGAAACATTAAAAATTAATTTTGAAAAACTTAACCAATGCCTACATTCAGAAGGATGGACTTCTGTATACAGTTCTCCGTGCCCTTCGAGTGCTTTTTCGGCTTTTATGCTTTTTTGCTTTATGCAAAAATATATTATTGCTTGCAGAAGTGTGAAGCAAGTAAGCAGGGTAAATAAAATAAAACCATGGATGACTGCTGAGATTTGTGAAAAAAATAGATTTTATGCAGCAAATAAACATAGAATGAATCAGGATGTAGTAAAAATTTCTCAAATTTGATAATAAAACCGCTAACAATAATGAGGATCTATGTAATGATATGAATGGGTTCTTTAAAAATATTGCAGAAAAAAAAGCTAAACCTGATACATTTTTCGAAATAAAGGATAGTAAAAGGCAGCTTCTGCACGATAAAGTAAATCCACACTCTTTATACTTCGGGCCCATAACTAATTCAGAACTTTTTACTACTATCAACAGTCCAAATGCTAAAAACTCATGTGGAATAGATGTTATCAGTAACGTGATAATAAAGAAAATAGATAGATCAATAGTGTATCCATTGAGATATCTCATATATCTGATATCTGATTGCTTGAAAACCTCAATAATTATACCAGTTTTTTAAAAAAGGGGACTCGAGTGACTCAAACAACTATAGACCAATATCCTTACTTTCAGTCTTTTCAAACATTTTTGAAAAAATAATAGTCGGAAAAATGCTGAACTTTTTGGAGAAAATTGCATTTTTCAACAAGTCACAATTTGGTTTTATAAGAGGTTAGTGTACTGAAGATGCAATTCTAGCCTTCTTAAGCAAAATCTACAGTTCACTTGATAATAGCAAGAAAACATGTGCCCTGTTTCTGGACATAACAAAGGCATTTGATCTGGTTAACCACGACTTTCTTTTAATAAAGTTAAGTAACGCTGGTTTTAGAGGCAAAATTATTGAATGGCTTAGGTCTTATCTAGTTAATCGAAAGCAACGAGTTTGAGTAAATGGCTTTGTTAGTAGTGAGGAGGACTGTCCTAGTACTGGTGTACCACAAGGGTCGGTCATAGGACCAATTCTTTTCCTCGTTTACATAAACTCACTATTTAGTCTACCTGTCAATGGTCAATTGATTGGATACGCTGACGATCTGGCACTCTCATGTTCAGATAATTCGATAACTAATGTTCGAGAAAAAATCACCTCTTATTTATACTTGATAAGCATCTGGCTTTCTTACCATCAACTTAAACTTAGCACTATATCAAAAGCTTTATCCAATAAATGTGCAGCAATGGATAAGATAACTGCTCACCATCCGACCTGCAACATGGAGAAATGCACTATCAAATGCTTTGATCTTGAGTTCGTGAATGAGTTTAAGTATTTAGGCGTCAAAATTAATCACAAATTAAACTGGAAGTCTCATATAATGTCCTTAAAAAAAATATTATACATAGCACTAAATAAAATCTATCATTTTCGCAAGTTTGTTCCACAACGTTTATTCTTTACAATATACTTTGCATTAGTTCAATCTCGGCTTGAGTATGGTCTAACATGTTGGGGCTGTTCCTACAAAAGCAATCTTAGTCCAATAATTGGAGCACAGAAAAAGTTAATACGTTTATTGTTATCCAAGAGTAGATATGAGCCATCGTTGCCGTTATTTCAAAAAGTGCAAATACTTCCACTTCGATACTTTTTTATCTATAAAGCACTTAAAGTATTCTTTATAAGAAGTGGCAATTTACACTTTAGAAGAAATGAGGCATATTCATTGAGAAATATTAATTCGGTCAACGTTCCTAAAGTAAATACAGAGCATAGTCGACGTTTTGTGATTTCAATAGCTCCTTACATTTTTAATAAACTGCCCTCTGATATATCCGACCTGGTAACAGATGGATATTGTTTTCTAAAAAAACTCAAAGCTTGGTTACTCTCACAATCTGAAGTTGAATCCCTACTTCAAGTTTTAATTTAATACATCACATATACATAAATAATTTATTTTACTTTTTTTTTTCTTTTTTCTTTTTCTTTGTTTTATTCTTTTTGCTTCGTCATTTTGATACAAGTTTGAATATTAATATAGCTGCGTTGATCTTCTTATATTTTTACTGCACATCACGCTCCTTTTTCTTTTGGCTTTAACTCTTTATTTAAATTTGTATTTAATAATATTCTGTTATATATTGCACTTGCTACTGGTTATTCTAAACCACAAAGTGTATCTTTCTATATAATTATATCTTATATTTTAAATAATTATCATGTAATCTATTATTTTGAAAATGAATTGATATGAATTATGAAAATTAAATGAAATAAATGAAATAAAATGAAATAAAAAAAAATAAAACCCCCCAGACTTTTAATTTTAAAGCAAACCCAAGTGGTTTTACTTTGAAAAGTTGCTGGAATATTCTCTACAAATTACATTGGGCATTCATGTTGTTGCATTAAAATTTGCATTCGCCCTATTAACTCCGAACCCTCGATCAAAGCTGGCCTGCGGTAGGCTATCTTTCGGATTCTTTTTTTTTACACCAAGTATGACCTGAGGCATAACAATATACTCAAAATAATAAATACACGCATGTGCAATCGAACATATGCAACCGTTTGTCGTTATCGTAGCTGAATCAAGTTCAGTTTTACTGGGTAGAAATATCCTGAAGATCCCATGTTGCGTTGTCAGTGTCAATTGGACAACATATTTTCAGAATTACCGATCTGAGATTCTAACTGGACGCGGTGAATATGTAAAGCGTGAGGCATGCATAAAGAGGACTGAGTAGTACATTTTCTTAAATGTGAGCTCTAACGTAGTTCGTTCATTCTTATGTTTCAAATTCATAGATCGGAACTCTTATGTTGACAAAAAAAAAAAAATAGTTTGAAATAAGGTGCAGCGATGTGGCTGAACATTTTAAATTTATCCAAATTTTGTTGCATAAAAGGCAACTTAAAAAACTGTTTGCCATCTGGTATCCTGCTCAGACACAGCATGTTGCTGTTTTTAGGAAAAATTAAGAAACAAACCGCAGATAATTGTTATAAGTATCAGAAAGTTAAGATTTTGAGGAATTTGGTGCACCTTATGTGGGTAAGTGTGGTCAAAACAGTACTGAAAACTTAAATCCAAATCCCATCAACCTAGAAATATTTAGAAGCAGGTAGTTTTTGATTTGCAGAGATTTATGCATTTTATTGTGTTAAGTTTATGTGATGGCAGATAGTTGGTTAAGAAGAGTTAAGCCGTAGTTGGCGAGTTCTTAAAAATATTTAAAGGACCAGTTTCAAAAAGTTATTCTGCCGAATGCACATGCGTTTGTGTTGTAATTTATTTTTAAATTTTTACCACCATACGTGTAATAAAATTTCAAAAAATATTAGTTAACATAGTTGTGGTCTACTTAATGAAATCTGTGAATTTTGTCAAACCAAAAATCTCAGAGATGAAATACCAAGGGAAAAAAATGTTTACACAATCTTGTCAAAAGGAAAAAGTACAACTCGCAGAAGAAAGAGTATCGCCTTTGTTCGAACAATTGATGAAAAATTTTTGCGCAATTGTTAATTCTTGATCATGCTGCAGCTACCGATCAGAGAATGCATTTAATGGATAATACTATCAGGTTAGCAACTAAGTAATAGCGGAACGTTATTCTGCAATGTATTGCCCATTTTGAGCAATGACCTTTTGCCATCTTTCACGCCGCATCATTACTCCACGTTCATTAAACTTCTGGTTTTTATCAGCAAAAAACTGAACCAGGTACGATTTGACATCATCATTATTATTGAAATTTTTAACATTCAATGAGTTTTGCAAAGATCGAAATAAAGAGTAATCAGATGGTGCAAGGTCAGGACTATATGGTGGATGTGGCAAAGCATACCAACCAAGCTCCAATAATTTTTGCCGAGTGACCAAAGATGTGTGTGACCTTGCATGATGTCGTGATGGAATACAACACCCTTTCGATTTGTCAATTTGGGCCGCTTTTCTTCAACTGCAAAGTTGAAAAGTTCAAAGTTGACAGTAGTAGATAACATAACTTTCTTTTGATGAATATCAGCTTTGATGTTGTTTGAGCTGGTTCACCTTGCATGGTCCACGATCTTTTCCGATTGACAATGTTGTAAACAACCCATTTTTCATCACCAGTTATGAAGTTGTTTTAAGCGATTTTCAATGCAGGTATGTGATATATGAAGCTTCTCTGCAACCTCGCGTGTTGTACTATGACGATTCGAATCGATTATTATTGCTTTGATTTGCTCGTCATCAACTTCAACTGGATGACCAGAGCGTTTTTCATCTTTAATTGAAAAATCACCAGAACGAAATTTGGCAAACCAATTTTGACACTGCCGTTCTTTTAAAGCTTCGTCACCATAAACAGCACATAACTTCTTGTGAGCTTGCGATGCGTTTTTTCCTTCCCGGAAATAAAAAAGCAAAATATGACGTAAATGTTCGTTTTGATTTTTCATTTTTCAACAGACGCCAAACAAAATCTACACAACCGATCAAAACATTGTTTTTATTGATTGACAGTTGAAGTACCAACTATCATATATCAAAATGTGTTTGACATTTCGATTACGTCAGCAAACCTAAAAATTCAATTAAAGCCATCTATGAGTGAAGTCTGCAGTTACTTAGTTGCCAACCCCACTGAAGCGAGAATAAAACATTTTACCGAATAAATTCTGATATAAGACGCTATTTCGCACCAAAAGTTAATGAATAGCTGTCGCTTAATAAAACGCTGATAGTGAACCACCACTTGAAAAAAAAGTTATTTGTCTACTGCAAATTTGATCCAAATAACCCAAATCAGAGACAAACTCAATAAACCCTGAATGAGATATCATCAGATTTTTTTATTTATTTGTAAGGCCGATGAGTGCTATATCTATGTCATCCGATTCGAGCCAAAAGAAATTGGTAGTCATCGACCGATAGCACTCGTCGTTAATGGCGAAGACAAAAATAATATCGTTCTCAAAAAAGTAACGATACCGTCAAGCCAAAATCTACACCAATCAGTGACTTTCGCTAGATCCATTGGAATTTAATGGACCTCGTGGGGATTGTGTTCGTCTGAAATTTTAAAATTAAGTTTGTTGTCGAACCCTTTCATCAAGTCTCACTGAATATGACTTTTCGACCGAAATTAGGTCCAACTTCCAAGTGCTCGAAAGCACAGTTTAGGACTCAAAGTCGTTGTCTATGATCGTTTACTCTGAGCGGCTGGCCTAATAGAAGTTTGTACCGGTGTAGGCCCAAGTCATGACTCGAAATTTGACAAGCTGTGGTCTGCGAAAGGCAGTGTTCTTGTGCGTGGTTCGGATTGAACTGTGTCGTACACTCTCACGTTTAGCGGCCATATTTTTCGGCAGTAAAATCGGCGGGCAAAAAGTACCTAAAAGAATTTAATCAGTTCCACATGTTGAACACTTAAAGTCACTCTGCTGATTTGGCAAGACATAAGGCAAACTTAATAATTGGTAGCTTATTTGACCGATGTTGTTTCAACAACACAGCCGCTATCACCTGAGAAAGTTCGGATATCCCAGTTTGATGTCCATTGTTAAGCCATGTAATGTTTCTCTTTTCTTGTGAGGAGCCTCCAGTTTTTTTGTTACCAATTGAGGCGCATCCCAATCTGATCCATAACTTTAAGTCTGAAGTGAATATCCGTGCTGTTGTCTTATCTCACGACAGAAATTCTGAGGAATATCGGATCGCTTTCTTTCACTGACTATCCATTTATCAAATACCACGAAAAGGTCTCCCATCACCTCTCTTTAAGATAAGGTCTAAAGACATGTTTTGTGGCATTACTTTAAACAGGTCTAAAAAATGCCGCAGCCTTTTTCAGTGTTCCGTCTTATGCTTGTTAATTTAAGTTAACTCTGCTAAAGAACCTTTTTACTCAATCGTTTCTAAATGCCATTCTCTGTCCCAAGAGTTCTGACCTTCGAAGCATAAGAATTATTTTAATCATTGCAGCATCGATTTCACCCAGTTCCTACCGATTATTATCTCAATCACCGTTTTCAAAAACGATCGGCAAAGGAAAGATATCCAATACCCCAACTGACATTGGCCGCGATTGCCTATGACATGGTTTTCCACAAACTAATCTCATTCACACACAACATCTGATATATCAAAGCCGCACCAAACCACAAGGGTATCGCATTCCCTGAGCCAAACCCAAAACTGAATTCTTCTGCAAGCTTCAAATCAATTAGTCAATCACAATCCAATGCCAATTCACACGTCACTCAACGATTTCCTACTCCGTGTGTGCACAGGGATACAAGAAGCCATTCAAAAGAAGATTACGTGTGCACAGAATCCAGTGACTGGCCATGTGTACGATGTGTTCCAATGTCTAGGCCACGCGTACGCAGTGGTTAAGAAATAAAAAAAAACCAAGACAGCTGCTATCTGATATTAAAAGAACCATTTACGTCAATAAAGACCGTTGATATGAATCGGATCATTCATAGGCATCGTGAGACACTCCATCTGGCTCGAAACAGAACCATGTTCAGTGATTACCTAACTGAACGAATTCTCTTTCGCAACCGAGTGGCTAGCCAACCATCTGTATGGTCGGTCGCTTGGCCAGTGCTGAGTCTCCCGCCTCTGCAACTCCACTTGTCTTTTGGGGAAACACAACCATCGGTATGCTGGTTTCTGTCCCGGTAAAGAGCAACAGGCAACGCAATCATAACAAAGTCATACTCCAGTTACCTGCGTCCGCAGGTTACCCGACACCCGACCAGCGGACGCTGCACTATATTTTGTTTATCGATTCTGATTAAATGGCCTAAACGAGTGCAGGGTAAAGGTGTGTTTTGTTTTGGCTCACCATCGTCGAGCCATTCGCAAGGCTTGCCTTTCTTGCTGCACCGGACGTCGAGTTATAAAGAGGAAAATGAACCGCACTTGGCGGCGGGGTATTACTTTGCTTGCTTGAGTTGGACGTTCAACGAACGACCATGCCAAGGAACGTTGTATTGCTTAAACGAGTACGAGTGCAGGTGACTAAGTTCATTAGAGCTTGATCTGTGGCGACAACGATGGCGAGGACGAGGGCGCTGGACTTTGCTTTTGTTTTGAGAGTTTTGACATTTGGACAATTGGCCAACGCCAGCAGTTGGAATGCTCGCTGGTATTTTAATGGCATTCCTCGGCCGGGGGAGCGTTTGGAAATAGTCTTGTGGGTTGGTGGACAGTTTTTTCCTCTCTGTCATTAATCGGTTCATTGGAGGCCAATAGAGAGAGGCGTCTATGGAAAAGGAAATTCAATTTTCTATTCCATGGAAAGCAATGTGTTCAAAAAAATCGAAAGGTTGTGTTGATAGACGTGAGGTTGATGTGAAGGCATCATCTGCTTTGTGGAGTGTGGGTTTTTGCTCATAGGGAATTGCGATGATGGATGGCTTGAGAAATGTAACAGAAGTAAATATATTGAAAAGCAACGTCAATCAATTGTCATGTTTTTTGCGAATAAATTCTATTGTACACAAGTGAACGTCATAAAAAACAAAATAAATTATTGGTGCGATTCTTGGTCTTGCAATGTTTCTTTGCGTGTGAAAAAAAAATCCACTCTATTAAAGTAGGTTCCGCTGTGTAGACAATCTGACGTTCTAAGATTAGCCTTTCGAAAAAACGTTTTCGCTTTATAAAACATTAAGTTTCAGAATAAGAGCCAGTATGCGGAGGTCGCTTTGGCCAAATATATTTTGGAAAATATGTTAGCTTAATCCCATGTAGGGATGGCTTTCCATTATTATGGATGATTTGTTGGGAATCGGCTTCATAGGAATAGGTATGGATAAGCTTGATCTGAGTGGGGACGTTACGGGAAAGCAATAAGCAAAGCGTTTAGATGTTGTAAGCTCTCAGACATCACAGAGAAAAAGAGGACAAATTTTGACGGAACTCAGTTAAAAAAAAAATCAACAACGAGCGATGGAGAATTTTTATTTTGGTTAAGTTCAGCAACACCAGTCTCTCATGGAAAAGCTCCAACCGGAACAAATAACAAACTCCCAACAAAATCTTCCACGAGCAGAGAACTGGCTATAATAATCCAAAACCAAATAGACACAACCAATCCGACAAATCTCCGGTAGATAAGTTTCCTTCCCAACATCAGAAAGGAATTTGAAAAGATTTAATAAGGCACTGATCAAGTGGATTGAGGACAAATATATTATTCCGCATAACCATTTCGGTTTCAGAGCGGGGGCATGATACCAAACATGCCGCGTCTTAGCTGGTAACGGATATCCAATGAAACAAAGGTATGGAACCGCTGCTGAATATAATCTTAGGCAATGTGACGTCTGCTGGGGCTTTTGAACTCTACAACGGTCTATAACAGGGTCTAGTTCTTTCAACGATTTTATTAACGATCTTCACGAGCGATCTTGTAGGCTCTTTCCAACACTACATAGCGAACGTAGATGATTTGATCGCGTACAGGTCAAGTCGGAATATCGAGGTCATCGTAAGTCTTTTGCAACGTGACTTCGAAAAAATTCAGGAATATTGCGATGATTTCAAGTTGAAGATCAATTTCCAAGTGAGAGACCATTCTATTCAGGATTCCATTGTCTAGAGCCTCTAGAAAAACTAGAAAGAAGTTGCGAATATTCTCTTTGGTTGGTTAAAATGGGCAGCCACTGGCGAATCGAATTGTTATAAGATACCTTGGGATCTGGCAGGATCACTTTCTATATTTTAACAAACATATAGACAGCGGCCCTTACCTTGACATACAGACTGTTCAACAGCAGTCAACTTGATGCCAAAGCCTATTTTTGCCTATGAATAGCCGGTAAAGCTTATTCGAAAAAACATTGCAAAACCAAACGACATGTATCATGAGACAGTTCACCTTAGCGGCCTTATTCCTCCTGAAACGTTCCTCTATCTCTACAAAAAAAAAAGTCTGGTTCAGGATAGATTAACGGATCAGGATAGAAAGTTAACATTGGCACTATTGGTGATTGGATGAAGAAAAAACTCTGTCGTTGATAGATCCTTGGTGCGCCGTAGGCAAAAGATTGTATGTCCTGTTCATTCCATTAAGACGAATAAGTAGATTTTAAGTAGTTTTAATATTAATTTAAGATAGCTTAAGTTTTAAAGGTTTTGGCTTAATTTAATTTAAGTTTGTAAGCCTAATTTAAGATATAAAACACTAAAGGTCCATTTGCTTATTTGTTTATTTGTTTCGTGCACTGAAATGAAATGAAATGACTGACTTTATATTCGTTGTTTGTTTCAATGAGCCAACAGCAATATGGAACACCAGCTTGTTCCAGCCATGGTCGATGAGAATATTTCGGACTCACGGAATCTGGAAAAGTGTCAAGAATGTAGACATCAAGTCATCGTGCGTCGAAACAGTCAAAAGGACTTGGAATAACATCAAAAAAAGTATCGTTGACGGGGAGCTAGTTTGCATAGAACTATGAGCTAGATACGTCTCTCATTAAAACAAAATTGATTCCTCCAATCGGAGGAAAAACTGTTTGTTTTGAAATGTTGGGAAACTGCTGCGTTGTGCAAGAAAGCGTCGTTCCTGTATGGCGGGGCGGTGATAAAGTATGCAGAAGTTGAATGGTCTCATATCTATATTCATAAGCGTAGCTTCTGCAAATATCGTTGTAAATGGTTTGCAATTTCCGGGGCTCAAAATGCAACATAGTTGCTTCAGTGCGCATGTGTACGACGAGATCTACCATGACCAAAGTATGTTTGCTTCTTAATTTAGTCAATGCTTTGGTATATTTAAAACAGATTTTTAATTGGAGGCTTAAAAAAATTAGACACAAAAAAACCATGACCAGTGCCATGGTAATAGCGGCTGTTTGTGTTGTCTGAAATGAAACATCGAATAGATTATTGTTCAGTAGATCTGCCTATCAAAATTTATGAATTTCATTGTAAAATAAAAAAAGGGCGTACTGTAGAATAAAAATTACGAAAATCTTGTTTTTTTAGTTAAAGCTCGTTAAAAAAAAATAAGAAAATATATCCAAAAATAAGCAATTTTGACACGAACCATTATTATTTGTGAGTAAAAAAACATATATGAATTTTAAAGCAATCGATCTAATAGTTGTATTTTAAAGGCCATGACCGTTTTAGAAAATGATGTTTTGAGAAAAATGCGTTTAGAGATTCAAGAGCAGAATTTTCGTGCAAAATTTATACTTTCACTAATCTGCTATGAATTTGATGTATATTCACAGGTAGGTTATATACTAACGTTGACCGTCCAAAAATCCGTACGCAGTTATAAAAAGGCCGAACAATAGAAATGTACCAGCTTCAGCATATTTAGGATAGGATGAAATATAAAAAAAATCGAATTTTCTATGCGAAAAGGGTTCACCATTGTAATGCTTGCCAAGTGAATTCCAGCCATTCATCGAAATTTCCATTCGTTATCAGGATGTCATCTACAAGATCGCCGGGAATAACAAATGCTTTGAGATCGCTATTTGCTTTAGAGGGACTGCCCAAAGCAGTGGTGACAGACAACGGTCACTCGCACGCACCGATCAATCCAGAGTCGAATGGAGCAGCTGAGAGGATGGTGCGCACCTTCAAAACAGCCGCAGACAAGATTTTTTAAGATACACGTAACTGTGATGATGCTCTGTCTATTTTCTTGACAACGTATCGTACGACCACAAACGATGATGGAACGTCATAGGACAATCTTCCTGAAGCCCAAGAGCAGGCCGAGGGTAAGACATATAACAAGAATGAGAATGTTCGTGCGAAATTACCGAACAACAAAAAAATGGGTACCAGCGATTGTAAGGAAAAAGTTTGGAAGCCGCATGTACATAGTGGAAACGACTAATGGCCTATGGCGACGTTATCAGAACCAGATGAGGCACAGGTCCTTGATTCATCAGAAGTGCGGAGTTAGTGATTCTGCTGAGCCATACATGGAATTCCACTCGAAGTATGCTGAAGAAGCTCCAGTGAACCTAAAGGAGCAAAGTCTCGACCATTCCAATATATTCATGTATCACGAAAATGTTCTTCCAACAATTGACCTGGACACAACATCACCACTTGCTGAAAGCAGTTTTGATAAAGAACTTGAAGTACCGAGGGGACCCGAGAGATTGGAGTCAAGTGAAGAAGTTCAAGTACCGCGTCGATCCAAGAGAATACGTGTGTGTGTGTGTGTAGTGGCGGGATAAGGAGACCCCAATTAGCACTATGTGCCGTCTTGATACCACAGCTCCTTTTCTGAAGTGTCGTTACAGCTGCGACAGTGTGTATTGTATGGGATGTTAAGTCTGATTGCGTGGTCTCCTATTGGCCAGTGGCCTGTGATGACCGCTATTATTCTCGCGATGTCAGTGCGGGTTCGACTAAGGAGATCCTAAGTTCGTGTTAGATTATATAGCGGCCATGTTTTCCTGGATTTTGCGCAAGTGTTAAGTTGAGACCACCTAAAGCCAGCAATTTTCCGGAAATATGTATAGATTTTAGCTTTGACTAGTCCTAGTGGTATATGCACCTCCGCGGCATGTGAGTTATCGAGTGATGCACCTTGCTTGGCTAGTTCGTCAGCTCTTTCATTACCTGGGATGTGACTGTGCCCTGGCGCCCAAATAATGGTTATCCTGAATCTTTCTGCTATACTAGCAAGCTGTTCGCGGCAGTCTTGAACTATTTTCGATTATATGGTGGTCGATACTATAGCTTTAATAGCTGCTTGGCTATCAACGAGAATAGATATTCCTTGTGTCGAGTCTGTGTGTTGGACTGATCTTATTAGAAGACACGCTTCCTTAATGGCGAAGAGTTCTGCCTGAAAGATACTGGCGTCGTTCGGCAGTCTCTCCGCAATTCATCTTTGAACCGTCTGTGTAGATTCTCACATCCGAGGTGAAATTAATGCGTCCACTATTCCAGTCTTCTTTCGTCGGAAGAACTACGTCTACGTATTTTCCAAAATCATGATAAGTCGGAGTAAAGTCTGTCTGATTTGGTGCTAATTCCCTCCCCATATGGTTTTGAGGTCCATAGACTAGATTCTCTTAGTCTAACTGAACTATGTGTAGTTATGTTATGCATGTGGAGATCTATAGGCAACACATGGAGCACGACTGTCATAGCATCCGTATGAGTAGTCCTAAGTGCGCCTGTGGTCCCTGTGTATGCCATTCTTTGTAACTTGTTAAGTTTTGCAATATTGTGTTTTTTCTTAAGAGCCGGCCACCAAACTAAGTGAATACGGAGAATATGTAACCGGCAAGTAGAAACATAGAAGCGCTTCGCAAAATGACAGCTGTGAACATGCCCACTGTAAGTCCATTTAGATGGAAGAATTTTTGGCACTTCCGCCCTGACACATTAAATTTCCAAGTTTCAATAAATTTCAATAAGTTGCAATATATAGTTTATAAAGTTTGATTTGACAATGATTTTTTGTGATAGAAGGTAATAAGGAAATCTGTCTTTAGTTCTATCCCCCTTTTTAACGATGGGTACAACGCAAGCAGACTTAAGTTTCTCGGGAAAAACTCCACTTGAGGTGATCAGGTTGAAAATATAAAGGGTCCGCCATCTAACTTTTTTTTTTCAACTAGTGCTTATTCTGTGAATGGTAGCACTTAGCTCATGACAGATAAAACTAATTATCGTTCCGCTAAACGAATATGGTTGTGTATACGCTTGAACAACGCCGGGAAGTATTGCGACATTACTTTGAAAATCATGGAAATGTTGCAGAATGTGTGCGAAAATTGCTTACGGATTTTGGAAGAAGAGAAGCACCATCAGCTCCGTATGTTCGTTATCTTGTGAAAAAGTGAAAGAAACTGGCATCCTCATCAATAAACCAAAGAGTGAAAAGCCAAAAACAGTGCGTATACCCGAGAATATTGCTGCTGTGGCAGAAAGTGTGCGTTCTCAACAATTGAACATTTCGGAGACATCATTGAGACGAATTTTGCATAAAGATCTTGTTATGACGCCATACAAAGTCCAATTGGTTCAGGAGTTGAAGCCAACTGACCATCCAATGCGTTTTCGCTTCGCTAAGTGGGCCTGCGATCGACTTACAGAAGATGCCGATTTTGCCAAAAAAATCATCTTTTCAGATGAAGCTCGTTTTGATCTTGGCGGGTATGTAAACAAGCAAAATTGTCACATTTGGGGCACAGAAAACCCGCACGCATACATTGAAAAGCCGATGCACCCAAAACGAGTCACTGTTTGGTGCGGATTTTGGTCCAGAGGCATAATTGGGCCATTTTTCTTCGAAAATGAGCAAGGAGGGGCCGTTACAGTCAATGACGATCGTTATCGGGCCATGTTGAACGAATTTTTGTTCACAAAAATTGAAGAGGAGGATATTGACAACATTTGGTTTCAACAGGACGGCGCTACGTGCCACACAGCCGAAGCTACACTCCATGTTTTGCGCCCTGTTTTTGAAGATCGCATTATCAGCCGCAGAGCTGATGTTGTTTGGCCACCTCGGAGCTGCGATTTGACACCGTTGGACTATTATTTGTGGGGTGCCCTCAAAGACAAGTGTTACGCCGACAAGCCAGAGACAATTGACGCTTTAAAGGACAATATTCGTGAAGCCATTGGTGAAATACAGCAGCACACAATCGTTAATGTGCTTAAAAATTGGACCGATCCTGTAGGCTACTGCATGGCCAGCCGAGGCAGCCATTTGAATGAAATTATTTTCCATTTTTAACAGGAAGGATTGTACTTTCAAATAAAAAAAGAAATTTGAGAAAATATTCAGCAGTTTTTTTTTTTATAGCATTTTCAAAAAAAAAGTTATTTGGCGGATCCTTTATTAGAAATGCCATCCTATGCACAAGCAGATGATCTATTGCGAAAATTGCTTGTTTATAAGACCTTGCGCCAATAAGGCTTCCACTTCACTGTTCCACTAAACCATTGGAATATTATACTGTGTCTGGTATGCAATTCCACTTGATACTTCCACGCGTTCGTGAATAAACGGGTGGTGACAGACAGGCGGATAACGAAGTGATCCTCTAGTGATTTTCTACATGAACAGAACCCTAAAAACTAGTGGAGCTATTTCCATTTGCAGAGTTATGAACATCCTTCATTGGTTGTTTCTTGAGGTTATGCATAGATTACACGAAATGACGTCAAGTCCTTCGAGATTGATCATAAAATGCGCATTTGTGACATCTACGCGCCCGACAGCCCCAACTCATAAATCAAACAACAATAATAATCTAATCGACCTGAATATGAGTACGTGCCGGAATCTACGAGTGAAATCCCTCGCCCAGATATGACATTGCCAGCCAGCGAGAGAGACATACGAGTATTGTCACAGGCATTGGCGCTGATTGACATAGCAAACGGCGACACAAACCATTGTCACTGACTTGACAACGAGGGTGATAACTTGCGAATTATCGCAATTTTTACACACCGGCGCGGGTAGGTGTGGTCAGCGTGCGATTTACTGGCGCTATTGTCACAATTACACAAGTTCAGCTTCAAACGTCAGCGAAAGCTGTTCGATTTGATTTAAAGCAATCAACTGGCAATAAAAAAAATATTGAAAATTATAATTGAGCTTGCCGTCAGCTGTGTGTCAATCCAATGGCGGATTTAGTCTGCACTCTATCCACTTTAAGGTGCACCTAAAACCGTTAGACTGCAATCCCAATGACAGCTGTCTTTGGCGTATCAGATTTAGAAATGTTACCATTTACATGTGCAAGTACATACCGCTTGTATGTTGAACGACATTGTTAATCCGATTGTTTGGAGTTGACGTTCTCCTTATCGGAAGGGGGGTATTGCACAGCTAAGCCCGTGTTTACGCGAAGGAATTTCAATTTCCAATAAACCCTGCGGCTGGTTAAATGCCTTTTAATTAAGTGGTTTTTTAAAGCTATAGCCTGGGAAATGTGCTACTTTGGCACGGAAACTGACTTTGAGATACATTTTGCTTTTATGTTGCTGATTGACAGTAAAGCGGGTAATTGATTTCGGAGCATTAACACCAGTTTATGACATAATTTGAAAATCAAAATGGTTCAACTTGTTAAATGTGAAGGCTATACGCTTGGTTTCAGGTCCCTGCAAGGAAAATACTTAAGCTCAAAGAACATATTCGGTTTAAAGCTGAGCGTATGGATTGTTTTAGAGGTCGAATGTCATTTTGATATCTGAGGGGGCGGGTTGTTTTTACATTTGACATGCTTCACAACAGTGTTTTATTGCAACACTTGGTGGTCCATTCGGTTCTTTCAAATTAGACGGGACTAATTAGCAGAGTTTATAGTTTGACGGATTAATGGCATGTTTTGTTCAAGCCAACAATCAATGTAGATTGAAAAATAGAGAATGTAAGAATAGATCAGTGAACATGTGGACGATGTCAAATCATTAAGGTATGACTTTTGATTTATAGATGACTTTTTACAGCTTCTCACATCACTTCTAAACAAGTTGTGAACAGAATTATGAAGTATAATTTAGCTTTAAAATATTAAAATTCGATCTTTCAGTCCATAAAAATCTCAAAGACCTGGTGGCACATTGAATAATATTCAGGCGATTCCAAAATTTGTCTTCAAAGATTATATCTTTCCAGACAAAAATGCATCGACTCCCTTGGTTCGGCCACTTTGAACGAATAGACAAAAATTGTCCAGCTAGGAATCTCTGCCACTTAATTTAGGAAAAAAGGAATGCAATCTTGGACGCAAAGAAGCTGGAAGCTTTGTGTTTTCAATTTGCAGCAGTTTGTCCATGGATTTCCAAGGATGAAATGATGCGTTAGTTCACGCTCAGATACTCTAAGGATCAATGGCCAAAGAAGTAAATGAAAGTGTATACTTAAAGGTTATATTTAAGCACAATACTTGCCGTAAAACGGTGAGAGTTTCAATGATGAAACAAATAGATTAACTTAAGGGAAGAACAACAGATCCATATGTATACTTTTGAACATCAGCAAGCAAATGATGGCAGATAGTTTCAAATTCGAAAAGATTGATTGAGAGTGAGTGGTTTCATGTACATATCTACATCTTCAGGGACTCACAGCAAAATGAACGTTCTCCTTATGAGAATGAGATGAGTACTTACCATCCTTGGATGACAGTTCAATTTGACGGGACTTCTATGCTTTGATCTCGAAAGCGGACCTATCGAAACATTCTTGTTTATACTCAAGCTATATTTGGGTATATAAAAAAAACTGTTATTGTTTTTTTTTTTGAACGATCATTGCTGAAGTGAAACTTTGGTTATCAAATAGTATATTCAAATGGCTGCTTTCCCTGGAATGACAATAGGGAATCTCGTCAGTCATTTTCATTGGTTGTGACCCCCTATCATACGACGTTAACTTGACCAATGTCGTTCTTCAGTTTGGGAATCGTCTTTGGAAAGCCGTCAAATCGCAGCACAGTTTGGCGAACCAACATTGTTAACGACTGTTTACAAGAGTATTGAATTTAATCTACAATTAATTCATTCTTGGATGGCTTGGGTGACACGTTCCCTGCACATCTTGCTGAAACCATAGCTCGACCAAAACCAAATACTCTATTGGTTAAAAATTAAAAAAATATCATGTATCATATCTCAATAGAGCTTTCCATTTGCTGTAACATTTCTTCACACGTTCAAGATGCTCTGGCCACTCTTAAGCTGCGTGTGGATTCGTTACGAGCCCACATATTCGAATCGAATTTTGATGCTTTTTATAGGCGCTGAGCGGGAAATGCGTTTCTTCTTCTTAATGAGATAATATTTTTGAGCAAATTTTTCATCAATTTCGAGGTGCTCTGAGACCATAATAGACAAGTGATAATTAAGAGTATTGTCACTTAAATTAATTAATTTAGTCAATCAGACATAGGAAGTGAATTATCTGTGATATGCATGCAAAATTCACCCTTCCTCTGATTAAGTCGCTACGGTAGCTAAAACAACAGACAGTTGAGCTTACGGGATACACACAACCTAGTCTCATTAAGGGGGTATTCTAGTCTAGAAAATTAAAATTAAATTTTCAAAGTTTACCTATTCGAGAATATATCTACAAGAGAATTTTTCAAAATTAAAGTTATCTTCGGAGATATCGGTATTTTGCTGACGCAGCATCCAAACCGGTTCGGCCGGAACTTATCGAACAAAAGACATTAGGGATTCTCCGTCTACCTGAACCCAAATTATAAAGCCAATTTACGAGAGTTTATCATCAGAGGAATTATTGGCTCGATGTTGAGGTTCAGAAACTCAAAATATTTATTTCTAAGCTCTCTTGATCCAAAACATATTCATTTCGGACCTAAGATGATTGAGATAGCGAAATTTATTGTTGATTGTATTTTTAATGAAGGCTTCATTCCTATTTTAAAAATTATGGAGCTTATGGGACTGAAAATTGGCTCGGAAGCTCATTCATTTGCTGTGAAACGAGACAACGCCCGGATTGACCGCTCCAAGATACGAGCATCCAACGCATCAAAGGAGGCCAGAACTTTTCCGAAGTCGAGGAAGGTTCGATGTATAAAGCAGGAATGGCAGATTGAATAAATGTACGTCTACAATATCATTTCATGACTTGGACTGCGAAAAACTTTACGCGAAACTTTAAACGCGTTTTTCTCGAAACTGTCTTTTTCAAAACAATACCAACGATTTCTCATGTTCTACTGGACCGATTTACCAGAAATTTTTAGAGAGTCTTCTTTATAGTCTTGTCTATGCCTATCCACATCCCCAAATTTGTATTACTTTTTTGTTTTAAATTCGAAACAGTCAAAAAAAGAGATTGTTTGTTTTTTCAGGCAATCGCCATTTTGTGAAAAAAAAAATCTTTCCAAACTTTCCATAGTTCCAGACATTGCGACATTATTCTAGATTAATATTCTTTTTTTTCTGATTTCAGATTACTGTGAGGGTGGTTACGCGCCAATTTTTTGAGACCCCCACTTCATGAACTGCTAATTTTTTGAAATTTTCAATTTTTTTATTTTTAGATTTTTTTTCTGTATTCTTGTTATGTTAGGAAATAACTTATAAAAAAATGGATACTAAAAATATTAATTGCCTTTTTTATGACACTTCAAATATTACATGAAATTCATGCCTCTGGAGTAGAATACCCCCTTAACTTTCTTCACCATTTCCAAATAACAACTGTAATTGGTGAATTATTTCGACCAATTTTTTTTAATTGGCATGTTTCATTTAATTGTCAGCTGTTCGAAACCATGTTTTGTTTTAAAATTTTCTGATTTTAAATTAATGTTTATCTAATAAATTTTAATCATAATAAAAACTTCTTCTTCTAAAATTAATTTTTTAAGAACAACAACAACGTTTGAAAATAATGTGGAGTTCTGGATAGTTTTTAAACTCAGCCCTTTATGCGCTTGGGTATTAACATTCTTTTCTTTGCATATTTTTCTAAATTGAATGAGCAATATTTTGTGAATATTGTGTCAAAAGTTCAAGTCGAATGGAGCAATATTTAAGAAGTTACAATTTTTTTTATACTTGTACGATGAACATTTTGTACCAGATTTTTTAGTGTTCAAAACTTTAAGGAGTTCCACACAATTCGCGTTTTCAAAGTTGGTCTACCGCATAACTTCTAAACAACTCCACCGATTCTATTGAAATATTTTGAACACTTTTTATGTACTTATTTTACAAGGTAACGCTGGAGATTTTTTTTTTTAGAATTTTTGAATAATTTTTATTTTGCAATTACAAGTAAGCCGATTTTTTTCTTCAAAGTGTTCCAAAGAAGTGAAATATTAAAATTTCGAAAAATCATACCAGCATTACCTGGGGAAAACTATTATCTAATGAGTGACATTTGATTTTTTGTTCCAGCAACAAGTTATGAGGGTCACAGCAATTCTCCTTTTTCCCGAGACTCGTCTGATTAATTAACGAATTAAGCTAACCCTCCCTTAAGCAATTTTGTCAGCTGGCTGTTCTGCAACTTGTAATTAAAAAGTTATTATTATTCCTATAATCATGGATTTAATTGTATTAGATATATCCTGTGTTCCTATTTAAATAGTTTGGCAACATATTGAACTTGAGCCTTAACTCAAATAACAAGATAATCAACATAATTCTTTGTTTTATTTTAGAGCTCCTTGCATCGTGTTGACTGACACATTTGTACACATAAAGATGATGGTCATTGAATATTCGAGTTATGTTTTAATTCAATTCTTTTCAATCTACTCTTCTACTCTAATATTATAAAGACATAATGTTTGTAAGTTTGTTTGTAAGAGGGGTTCTTCGAAACTATTAATATTTACAATGGACCTTAAGGTTGAACATAGGCTATAAATATTCCCGTTTTAATAAAAGGGGATTTCTTGGCGACCAAATTTGTAACTAAAGTCGAGAGAATATGATTTTTGTGAACACTATCTAAATGGTAGTTATTTTTTATAGAAACTTTGTTTATCGTCAAGGGAATTTTATGTACATAGATAAAAAAATGTTTAGATAAAAATTACCATTCACAAAACATTTATTTTTTATTATCAAGTTTTTTTTTTGGAAATTGCCCAATTTTCGGCTAAAATTTATATCAAATACTCAGATCTACTATTCCTTAGAGCTTATGAAATAATCAAACTTCTAAGCCAACGCAATCAAAACATTCAGCCGCAAATTTTCGATACTCGCAAGGGAATCAAAATCTACAGGATACTTCTCATGAGCTCAGAATCTTGAAATTTGGTACCACGCAACGTCTTTTAGCACAGATAAAGAAAAAATTAAGTTACATCTTAAGTTAAAATTTTTTTTAATAAGTTTAAACTAACTACCCCTTTCCTCATGAACGCGTAGAGGTATTGAATTGAAATTCATAATAAATACTCAAGTCTATAATACCTTTAAGCTGTTACAAAATCGAACTTCTATGTCAACGCAATCAAAAGAAACAGCAATTTAAGCCGCATAATTTTAAACTCGCAACTTCTTCTAAAACCTCAATGACCGCGGCTTATCTCGTTGTATGGGGAGGGGAAAAAAATTGTTCTTAGAAGGTGCTGTGAAAATAAAACAAAATAAGAATAAATTTAAAAATTTGCTCTTATTTCTGATGGCAATAGTGAAATACAAAAACTTATGGGAGACACTTTCAAAATTCTTCAAATGTTCAATTTGGAAAAATAAGAATGCAGCTTATAAATATCAGGTACAAATCGTTCCCAAAAAGCTCCCGTTACTATAAAAGATGTATTGAATTTATTTAAAACAAAAATTGGAACGAATTATTTTGGTAACGATACCAAAAAAGTGAACACTGCTGAGAGTAATTTTTCCTACTCAATCTTCTTGATCCCCACGATTGTAATTAAAATCTAAATTTTGCAAGAGACAGTGAAGCGCAAGTATTTTTGGATAACACTTTCAGTGTTGTTCTATCTCCTGGATACAAGCAACTTTTGATCGTGTACTTTGCTCATGATGAACACATTTCATTATTATATGTAGGTATAAATACTGTGCACAGGTATATCTTAAATTTGATGCTTAATTGTGAAAATTTAAATCGTAAATTAACGCGAAAAGCACGGTTATGAAAAAAAAACTTAAGAATAATATATTATTGAAACCAAAAAAAAATATTGCAATTAATTAATATAATATTATAACCAAAAAAGTATATTATGCTGAAAATAAAATTTAATAACATTTAAATTGAATGAATTGTAGGCTATCAGATTTCGAAGTTAGCTTCACGACGTTTTATTATGGAAAGAGCCGAAGGCTATAAACATTGAGCCTTGATCTAGCGGTATAATCATACGATCATCAGGCCAGTAATGGAAATAAAACATTTCGCTTTCTGTATTCGAAAATACAGTGCGTTGTGCGAAAACGATGACACCATTTTTTAAGTAATTGTTCAATGTCTCCAGAATTTTTCATAAATTTTCTTTTAGTTCAAATGGTTATTATATAAACGAAACTATTTCATGTAATAGTTTTAACGAACTGACAAATTATGACATTGTTCAAATGTATTGTGGACGCTATGACGTAAAAACTCTATTTTCTTTGTATTACTTTTTTATTTTTGATAATATGCTTTGAGTACGTAATTTTGCAACAGTCGGTTTTTTTTTCAAAGAATTTCACTTGTCCATTTTCAATTCTTTCTAATTCTGCCTAATACCGGTCTAACACCGCTTCTTTCACTAAATCCGCAATAACTTTGTATAAGCCATTGCTTTTCCAACCAACTAAAACTTTTAGTCTACAAAGCCAAGCTTCGATGTTATTTTGGGTTCTCGGAAATTCCTTTTCTGCGCTCGCGAGAACGAACCAAAAGTTACGAGAGGATTTGATTTACCTGCTTCCAATGCGAATGCAATTAATTTTCAACAATTGTGCTCAACTGATTGCTTCTTCGTCATCTTGTTGACTTTTTTACAACATTTACATGTAACCGGGATTAAACGGGCTTTTAACAAGCAGGATTAAAATATATCCAGTTTTTTAATTAGCGGAATCTTAAAATTCATGATTCAAATATGCTTTAAACTTCTTGTTAAGAAGTTAAGAAAACAATGTTCCCGGTTTAACTTAAAAAATGCTGAATCGTAAACAAAGGTAAATCAACACCTCCTTAGTGCTTTATACAATGTCGCCTCAAGTTGCATTCCTAAGGACATGTCTACTCCTTTGCATGTTGAACGAGAAACAAAGGTATTATTTCAACTTTCTTCTACCCTTTATCCTTATAATGGCGCCATTCACCATTAAAAGCTGTTGTAAACAATCAATTATCACAGGAGTGTTTAAGTGTTTGCATTGACAGTGCAATCAAGGAGTAGATCTATCATCTTTCATCCGCTAAGGAACTTTACTTCGCACAAAATCAAGCATTGATATTCAAAATGCAACTTAATTTGAATATCGCTCGTCCTTCCACTATCGTGAGTGTCATAAGAAAAAACACAGCACCTTCCACAGTCTCAATTAACATGCACCTCCCAGGATAGGGTAAGTGTTTCAGTTTATCAAGTTGAGTCAACCGAGTGGAACAGAAAACCCAAGTCACTCTGTAAATTAATATTTCATGAGTGCATAGTAAACACTTTTAAATTCCCATAGCACCCGGGTGTGCAAAATTACGAAGAACCAGGTAGAAGTTTCCGACAACGTCGTCGTCGTCGTCGACGTCGGCAACATGCTGCAGCACATGTACAACTTTTTTGTTGACAGCCCCCTTCTGATTTACTGAATCCACAGGACACCATTCAGTGACATCGTTTCTGTCAAAGTCAAAGACAGCTTGCTGGCTGCTACCCACCTACGATTGCAACAAGCAGCATAGCTGTGCGTCGAGGGAGCGCCCAACTCTTTGGCAACACCTCTCGAGTGCCTGGCTGCATAGATAGGTAACATGACTCTGTAATCACATTAATTAAAATTAATTTGCACATTTATCGTGGTGGCACGGTTATTTAGGATGGCTTCCACATCGATTTTACCTTGATAGTGTTATCGGTTTGATGAATGGGTGCATGTGCTTACCGCGGCAGGCATCCGCCCGTGGGCATAGTTGAAGGATACCAAATTGAAATTGGCGCTCTTGGGCAGGTGTCTCCGTAATAGATTCCATGGCCTGATAGTCGCTTCTAATTAGATATTGGATTGATTGATTTTTGTGCGTTGTTTAACTAGGCATTTAGGTTATAGGCTAGCTGCAGGCATCAATCTTAATTCAGTGCGATTGCGCACACCCTGGCGTATGTGGAATATTTAACTTAAATGCATTTGTCAGCATTTTTATGCGAAGCTGGTGCCTTGGGCAAATAAGTCGTGCATTCCGCTAATAGTAGATGTATCATGAACAACTATACACAAAGAGTGTACTGGCTTCCAAGAACTCGAAAGATTCGGCGCAGTGACATACACTGATGGACAAAGGTATTCGTAATGTGTTGTTACTTGCGAAATAAAGCAGGAAAAACACGTCAAAATAAGTTTTATTTCAAATATTATTATACCTATTTTCGCCCAATCTTCATGAAGCAATGCCTGAAGATGTTGCTTAGATTTTATGTTGTGTTGTCGCACCCGTTAATCTAACACATCCCATAGATTTTCATAGATTGGGGTGGTGTTTTCAAGGTATGAGGAGTATTCAAAAGTATCCAGAAACGAATTATTTATTTTGGAATGATAATCTCTTTGTTGTTGGTGAGAAAAATAAACCTTGTTAAACAATATTGCTCACTATTAAACGTCAGGGGTTTCGGAATTGTACTGTAGACATTTTATTAAAAAGCTGGCATTTAAATTAAAGGTAACTATATAATTCCGACATCTGTCAAATAATCGGTATCAGAACCATAAAAAAATGCATCTATAATAGGACTACCGGTTGAAAATGTCGTTTTTTTTTCAAAAATCAATGCTTTATATATATATATATATATATATATATATATATATATATATTTACATACAAATTCGATATTCAAAGTATTGCCCTTCGCTAGCCACATATTTTCCCATTTTTCTGGCAATTCATGGATACCAGTTCTGAAAAAATTCGACCGGTTTGGCCGCAATCCACGAATCGATCCATTTTTCGACATCATCGAATTGACGGAAGTGCTGGTCAGCCAGGCCATGTTGCATGGATCGGAAAAGATAGTAATCGGATGGCGCAAGGTCTGGACTATTCGGCGGGTGGGGTAGGATATCCCATTTGAGCGTTTCAAGGTAAGTTCTGACAACATGTGACCGAGCATTGTCATGTTGCAAAATAACTTTATCGTGTCTTGCGACCGTTTCCGGCCGTTTTTCCTTCAATGCTCGACTCAAACGCATCAATTGTCGTTGGAGGACCTCGCCTGTGATTGTTTCATTCGGTTTCAGCAGCTCATAATACACAACAACCTTCTGGTCCCACCAAATGCACAGCATAACCTTCAGGCCATGAATATTCTGAACGAACGTCGATGTTGAGGCATGTCCGAGGTATCCATATGTTGCCCGACGTTTTAGATTATAGTAATGTACCCATTTTCATCACCAGTGATAGACAATGACATGAAGTTTCTGATGTGACAGCTGTCATGGTCAAAATTCACCTCCGAGTAATAGATATGAAGTTGTCTGCAATAACGACATTTTCAACCGGTAGTCCTATTAAATGTACAATATGTACAAAAAAAATGGATTTCTTTGTGCTTAGTGGCAATATAATTGAAGTGAATGACATGAAAACGATCCTGTTCGTCGTTGTCGAAATCAAGCCACTAAGGTCAAATTTTTAATCACATCCAAGCTTACTGTCGAAAAGCAACCTGATGTTTTAAATGTTCTGCTAGGCTCCTCAGAGGTGGATTAACTGCAAAGGGTCGAGGTTGCAAAGGCTTAGAAGTGGTACCTGCCTAAACTGTAAGTCGTCAATTAATGAGCTGTCGGCAACAAGTTGATCTTTCGAACACGAAGGACTAATCATTATAATCGACAGCTTCAATATTGAGGCAGTAAGGAGGTTCATCTTTCTCGGGACATATATCAATAGGGAGATCTGATTTAGACTCAGCCTTAATCAATGTTCCTTTAGTTTATTCATAAAACTTGGATCGAAACTCCTAACACGAAGGACGAAAATCATACTTTACAAAACAATCTTGCCAAGCATTTTCACCTTACAGAATAATCGAGATCTCAAATATTTTCAAGGATAAGGCGATTATATCTGTAAAGTAGAGAAATTTTTGTCCGCAATTGCAATTTTGAATGAAAAATAATAATATTTTAGACTCAAGTTGAGAGGATAGTGTGCAAATTAAAAAATAGATAGATATTGGGGTTACCACACAATTTACATAACAGAGATTCGATACTAAGCCAGTCGATTTTTCCTAAATAAAAAAACTCATTTAAAAATCTTTAGATGCTCAAGTTCTTGGCTTGAAAAAAGAAATCCCACGTAGGAAGGCTGCTGGAACAACTTTAACGAAACCTGAAACTGGTTTCCCAGGAGACAAATTCTCATAAACAAATAGTGGGTTAGTGAACTGAAAAGAAAGAAAGCGTAGCTAAAGCAGCCATTATCAAGGCACTTCAGATAAAGGTGCCTGGACCTAAAGCTTAATTCCTAGGAACAGCAGAACTGCAAAATGAGTTTCATTCAAATATCACCAAAAACTCACTCTACTAGTTCAATTAAACTTATTCCAGATACAATTGTAGCCTCCTACGATCTGACCATGATAAATGAAAGCGAGGAGAATTTTCAATAGAATGTTAAAGGAACTAAAAATAGAATGTTAAAGGTAACTATTATTATTAAAAAGAGTTTTCATTACAAGACAGAGTGCGGGCAACATAATGGCTGGATGGTGCAGTTGACTATGTAGCTGCTTTTCTATTTTATCAGTTGTCCAAGGTTCGACTAATAGAGAAAATTTCGAATTTTCATTAAGTTTTTGATCTGGTTCAGTCACCATTTGCTTTTGAGATTTGTTAACGAAGCTAACTGAATGCATCAACCCACTTCAGTAATATCGCTCACTTTGTAGCTTCTTGCTGTAGTGGTTCCTGTCTCGGATGCTGGAATTAATATTGTCATATAAATAAAAGGTGCGTTTAGAATTTGTCATTGGCTCTGCTGTGAATCCATAAACACAAGCTGCAGTGTGTAAACTAACCCTTGAAAACAAAGTTTTCTAGTATATCAAATTCCTTATAATTCGAGATCAGATTCTCCATCCTAATTTGGACTTCACCTTTTCGGCAAATGAAACCTAATTACATCTGATATTAGCTACTACACAATTTTTCTAATTTTCTCCTGATCCTTATGCTCGCTCTGTCCTAAATGTGAATTGTTAGATTGTCCATAGTTCCTAGAAAGCGACCATATTATAAAAAAATTGCCCTAATGGAGTTTGAAGGACTTTTCAGTAAGGTTAATCCAGAATTTTTAAAAATTAAAACTGCTGGAATTCCACATATTTTTAAATATAAAGAAGATACTAAAAGATATTAAAACTGGACCCATCCTCAACACAGACAAAAGCATATATTGCAGATAAACGGTGCCTAATATTTAAGCACGCCATGAGATGAAGTCATTACACTCTTACTCTGGCTGCTGAAAATAAACAAAATCTTAACCATGTGTTGAGGAAGTCTTACTCGGCATACTTTTCTAGTCTTGTAGAAGCAGCGTGAAATGGCTCACTCACTAAGAAATCAAAAGTTCTCATTTTTATCACCGGGAAATCCTGAAGAGAAACCATACTACAAGTGAGCTCCAAGCACAGTCTTTCAGTCCTCCTAATCTTTCGTGTCGCTTCTGCCCCTTTCAGAAAATCCAAGGAGTTCTATATTTGGGTAACGTACTGGATTTGAAGATAACATGTAAAATAAACATTTCAGAGAGAGGGAACAAATTACTTTAGGTTTTGGAGCAAGCTGCGCCCCCTGACCGAATGAAGGTACAATTTACACATGCTTACTTTTCATGGTTTTTTGCAAGTTGGCAATGGGCAAAAAATGTTAGCTTTATATTGAAACTTAAACAGAAAAAAAAAATTGTAAGACTATTCGTTCTGAAACTTCCTAAAATATATGACTACCTTGAAGTGTACCGCAATAAAGAACGAAATTTATGTAAAAGATCCCTAAACTTGGAGGGTCTCCTCATATCCTAAAGACGCACTATATGGCATAAGGGCTCATTTAGGCAAAGTTCTTTTCGGTTTCCAGCAAGAGATGCCGAGCTTATATATATCAGGGTAACTTTCATTCGAAAATATCGTTTTCAGCTGCTTAGCAGGAAATCCATCGGTACGACAGTTTGCATCTCGTTCCTTGGTTTTTCTTCTGAGAAACCGATGCTCATATTTTCTTTTTTCCTCGCAAAGTTCGTGAGCGACTAACGCGCCTCCTTGTAACGCCCGTGTTTGTTTTCCGTTCACTCTTCATGAAACCAAAAGCCAGGTGGAGTTGCTGTTTCTATGCCATCAATTTCCGCATTGTTTTCTGCAAGATCTTGAACCTTTTGCCTTTTGAAATGCTTGTCCAACACACCAGCTTTCCGCAGCTTAGTTTCACAGATACATTGGGATATTGGTCGCCCACCATCATAATTTTATTTGATCTGTGAAATTTACCGCGCGCAGTTATATCATATTATGGCTACAAAAATATGATGCAGTGGGATTAACATTACAATTTGATGCTGTAAATGTATATTGGTTTGAAATTGGGTACACTACATTTGAATTACCCTGCAAAACAGAACTTTATTGCATTTTAGCAATTATTATCAATATTAAACTAATGTTTATGCTTAACATTACAGCAATTATCATCGTAAGAAAAATAAATATTAAAAAAGTCCATAAAAATAAAATTATCATAAAAATCTAAAAATCTAACTCATATTCATTAATATAAGCAAATGTAATGGAGCTTAGAAAAGCGTTTTGCGACTGAAAAAAATAACATAAATATCAAACTGCTAGCTCACCCGACAAAATGTTGTCTTGTCTTGGCCGTGAATGTTCAATTGGATGTGGAATAAATAAGTCGAGAAAAGTAAATTTTTAAAATTGGTCTGTTCAATTTGGGTTATGAAAATATCATTCATTCCCTAGACAAATGCATTGCAAACGAAAAATAAGAAACATATTTTGAAAGTGTCCATGGGGTTGATGAGGCTCTTATAGAGCGACACTTAAGTTCTTCGAGAAAGAGCTTTATTAATTGATTTCCTAGCCAGAGGTTTTTTCTTCGTTTAATCTCTCATGTTATTATCTGTATTTGTAGCGAAGCTTACGCAGACAAAGTCCCTAACTAACTCATAGTTACAGCTGTCTATGGCAACGCTCTGACATAGAGGTCAAATTTGAGAGTCCTTTCTTTTTCCCTCTTATACCGCCAAACCCGTTTTTGCGATATGTCTGAACACTCATAAACGCACTGTTCACATCAAGCTACGTTCTTTGATTATATCAGTTGATTATATAGTGCCTCTGGTATTGACACAGGACTTTTGCCCTTTTGTTTCAAGTTGAATGTTGAAGTTAATGTTGAAGAAACCCCATGATAGTGCATCACCTTGCCTTAATTGTTATTTGACATCAAATAGGTCGGTGACGTCCCTGTCGACCTTAATGGGGCAGCTTGAGTTCTTCATGGTCATCCGGCACTGAAGGACGAGCTTGGCAGAGAAGCACACACCGGTATGCCAATTCGTAGCTCTTGGGTTTTTCCAAGAGCCAAATATATATGGAGCCACATTAATATGGACCTATCAACTTGTTAACGAACGGCTCTATACGTTCGCAAAATATGGTAGAAAAGAAGTTAAAGGCAATGTTGAGCAGATTGATGCCCCTATAATTGGCGCAGCTTAGATGGTCTCCTTTCTTCAAGATTGAGCAAATAATACTGTGATCCCATTCATCTTTGATGCTTTGTGGTTTCATTGCCGCCATATTTAAAAATTCCACAGCTAAAGTGGCTTTATTAGGTTTAAGCTATCTTGGCTTCGTCTTTTTTTTATCTTTACTTCGTCTAGGTCGTGTTGACGGTGTTGGCCTGCGTCGTCTTCATCGAATGGTTCAGGCTGCCTGCCAGCGGAATTTTATTCTTCGTTGCCGTAATACAGTTTGCACAAGTGGTTCTTCCTCAGCTTTGACTGTCCTCAGCATTGCCTGCAATTCTACTATGATTTTTCCATTTTGAACTTTGCAGGCTTTGGTATGGATTCTGTTACTCTGAGATAGTTGTTTTATCTGTTGGTAGAATTTTCGAACCTCTTCCCTGTTTCTTAATCCCTCAACATCCTCGATCGCGTGCTTCTCATGCTCTCTCATAGACGTTGGTATAGCTTGAGAATGTTGTACACCAGATTTAAACAGCCAATTAGAACATTTGAAAATTTGTCACGCAAGGTAATTACAGTAAAGAAAGCAAGAGAGATAAGTTTCTGAATTTCATTTATTGTTAATCTCTAAGCATCATGAAAAAGGAAAAAGATAAATAGGAATCAAATTTTTGAAATATTTTTCCAAGCACTGCCGTGGAAAGGTGGATCAAGAAATAGAAAAAGCGGAACATAAAAATTTGAAACGAACTCAACTTAATACTGTTTAAGTCTTCAAATTAGTCTTTATAGTTCAGAACTAACTTAATTTAGTCAATTGTTGCTACGTAACATAATGTTGATGAAATTTTTGCAATTTAAAATTGGAAAAAAAAGAATAAAATGAATTTGTCCGGCAACTTATTAAACGGCAGTGTATATAATTATACATATTTTTTTAATTGAATTTTGTATATTGGAAAACTAAATTCATTTTGTCCCCATTCAAACTGTCCTTTTTTTGACAGTTTTTTCATCATAAAATTTAAACCAACCTGTCAAAATAAACTTTTAGCTTTTTATTATGCACATACGCTTTGAACAAAACTAAGTTGGACTCGATAGCTTAATTTGTTCTCAAGTTATGCTTGACGAAAACATCCGCACAAAAAAACAATGGAATCCGACTACAGAGATTTCGAAACGTGGAGAAATGTAAAAAAAAAATTAATTCCGGAAATATGACCGATTACATGGACTTCCTGATGGGAAGTTAAAAATTAAGTCAACATGTTTAATTAATCAAACTTAAACTTGAAATTATTCAATTTACACCTTGAAACTTCTTTCAAAGTGCAAAGATTTTTTGTTACTTTGTCTGGCACGAAAGTCTGTTGGTGGTCCGAAACGATGTTCTATTATTTTATGAATCTTGTGGCTGGAATTCGAAGATACTCTAAGCTTAAATATTGCAGTACATTTATTCGATATGGCTGAATCATTCTTGTCGAGGGAAATTTGCTTCCAGTCTAGATCCACATTATTGTACAGCTTCATTTATCCTTCATTCGTCGTCCACGCAGACACCAAAGTCTCTCAAATCTATGCTCCTGATTTGCTAATTAACCAAGACTCGGCTCCATATGAAAAAACTGACCTTCGAGTTAGAACCAGGGTGTCGTTTTTTGAATTGAAATTTGTCCCAAAACAAATGAACGAACTTGCTTATTCAAATATATTGCAGATAGTTTTCTAGAGATCAAATTCTTATTAAAATAATATTTTTTGTTTTGTCCTCATTAATTTGAAGATCAACTCATCTGGCCTCTTCTTGAAACGCTCTGAAAGCTTGAGTGACGGATCGTTGTGTGCGACATATGATCAAAATGTTCCCGGAATTTATTCAGAAAATCAAAAACACAAGTATTTATTATATTATCTAAATCTACCATATATTGTCCCCTTCAAAGTGATCCTCATCGAATGCAACACACGTATGCCAGCGCTTGTGTCAATCCTGGAAACATAGTTTATATTCGGTTTACGGTATGTCCATTAGTGCTTCCTGCGATTTTTCCCTGACTTCCTCTCGGCTGCTAAAACGCGTTCCCCCAAAAGAAGTCATAGGGAGCCAATTCAGGTGAATTCGGTGGCTGTTGGATGGTATTTGTTGCATTTCTCTTCAAAAATTACGAATAACGATGGCACTGTGCTTCACGTTAACATCTCATAACTCAAAAAAAACTCTTCGCTTACTGTTTGGCCTTCTGGCCAAAATTCTTGGTGCACTACACCGTTGTAATCCGTGAGCGCCGTGAGCATTGAATTCTTTTTTGACTAAAAGCGACGTGATTTTTTTGGGCTCGGCTTATTTTGGTTAACGCCATTGACTTGCCTGATATCTGGATTGCGTGTCGTACTCATAAACCCAAGTCTCGTCTCCAGTAACGATCCTTTTGATGAATGTGGGATCGGATTCAGCCTCGCAAATCAAATTGCAAATTTAAATCAATTTCTAAAATTATAAATCATCGCCAACACACAAAGAGACAGATGTACCCTTGCCCACGTAACTTTTGCAAATGTCAAGTTATGACGCTAAGACTTGGAGGGAATATCAAGAACAGAAGTACCAACTTGACAGAAAACAGGAATCAGAATTTACTTGTTGCATACAGGAAGCAAGCCTTAAGATTGTTATTTGACTCCAGCGAACATTATTTATCCTTCCCTGAGCGGTTTCCTGGAAATAATCAAGCCCATTTTCAAGCCGTTTCGTCACAAATTCTTCTAATTCGTTCATTTGGTAAAACGGGTCTTCCCTGCTATTGATTGTGGTTTGGGTGCACTTCATTGTGGGGTGATATATGCAACTACTGTTCTCTACTCCAAAGCGAGCTTCTTCTTCACTTCAAAAACATTTCATGGCCATCATGTTTTTTATTTCATTGACAGCAATTTTTCATGTTGTTGGATCAGTTGATTTTTAGTGTTTCGTACCCAAAACGTGTCAACGGAACCCTATTATTAAGGGTCCCCTGTCCTTTGGTCCGGTCGTCTCTCACAGGTCTGTATCTTCTAAGCCTTGATAGGTAAACACTTGCAATTTGTGTCGCAATTCAATTAAACGCTTGAAGTGGGCATGAAAAATCAGGTTAAGGAAGATTACAAAACGGTAGCATCTTTTGACGGGGAAATTCAAGTGATATTAGGGAATTAAGAAACGTCTTCTTCGCTAGGCACGCAAGGAAATCTGTCAAACAACATTGCTTTTACTTGTCAAATACAACGTCATATTTTCACACAAATTCTCCCGAATCGGAGTTTAACAAGTGATGCTTGGAACAAGGTAATTGTACACTGGTACGGAACCCTTCGTGTGCATATCTAACTCGCATTTGGTCATTTTTGGCTATGCTCATGAACATTTCTGCCAGGAGGATTCGGTGTTGCTGTGGATCGTCTCTTCACAGATCACCTTGTTGACTTTGACTCCGGTCATTACGCAAGTAACTACATGTACCCGACTTTCAGTGATTCGTATCTTGAATATACAAGACGTCAAGACGGATTTTTTTATGATTTGCTCGTTCTCAAAAGATAACGTATGCTCTTCAAATCGAGCAGAAGGATTAGGAGAAGAATAGAAAAATTGATTAGTGGTTTGAAATTCAAATATATTTTGGTATAAAGGATTGTGGAACGTTTATTTGGAATTCATCGAGAGTGTTTATTCAGAGAGTATCCAGCTTCCCACTCCTCGTCTGAACGTTCAACCGCTTTATTATTTATTATTATTTATTATTTATTTATTAATTCATAAATCTTACAGTTGAATTAATACAGTAGATTTAACATGAAACCAATATAACATATAAGTAATTTATTTATATATAAGAAAAATTAATTAATAAAACACTGCAATCTATAGTACACAAGGCACTAGAAGCGATAGTAGCAAATACGAACAATAATGAAATAATGTTAATGTAATGCAATGGGGTCATTAATAATATAGTTGCAAGGTTCATAAAAAAAAACAAAAACAAAACAAAATCATTTTCTTAAAAGTTAAATAAGGTAAAACATCCGGGATTGAACACTAATCATATTATCAGATAGTAATGCAGAGAAGGACATCAATATCATCATAGCTTAAATTTAAAAGCCAGCATCTAACATTTTTGAGAAATATGGATTAACTTTTAATGTTTCTTTTTTTATAAGGTAAGCTATTAAACATCCGTGGGGCAACCGATGTAAAAAATTAATGAAAAGTTGTGATGTGGTGTTACAGCAAGATTTTGACTATTTAATCTAAGGTCGTATCTGGTAGAACACCGATTCATTCTGTAGCCAGATCTAATGAAATAAGATTTAAGCACTTTATAAAAAAAGATGCTTTAGTGGAAAAATATTTAGGCTTTTAAAAAGTGTCAAACTCATCTGCAAAGGCAATAACTTTACTACGAAATGTTTTTAAAAACAGGGAGCCAATAAAAATTAAAAAAAGAATTGGTCCCAATACAGAACCTTGAGGAACCCCTAAGGAGACAGTACTGGTAGATTTCAATTTTCCATTAATATTAACCCTCTGTTTTCTAAGAGATAAGTAGGAGCAGAACCATTTGTGTGTTGATCCCCTGAATAAAATGTTGTGGTCGACAATATCAAATGCCTTTGTAATGTCGACAAAAAGAGCCGCAGTAAAATCCCTATTTCTCAAGCCATTATATGTATTTGAGCAAAAATTCAAGAGGGCACATTCTGTCGACAACCCAGATCGAAATCCAAATTGATACTTACTGAAAAATTTTTTTTTTCTATGAAGTTTTCCATTCTATTTTTAATAGCTTTTTAAAAAATTTCGAGAATACAGATAGTAAAGAAATAGGCCTGTAATTATTAAAACATGTTTTATCACCCTTCTTGAACAAAGGTATCACTTAGCTAGCTTCAAATAGTCAGGAAAAATACCACATGCAACACTCTTGTTGTAAAGGTGGCATAAAACATCACAAATGTTTAAAGAAATTTTCTTAACGAAATTATTAGAAAAGGAATCGGATAAGGAAGAATTGGAATTTTTCAGGGATATTATGATATTATATATTTCGAATGATGTAAGAGGCTCAAAAAAGAAACTTTGAGGGACTGACAAATCTCTCGCCAAACAGTTGCATATAGTTTCTTCAGCACTACTATCTGACACTACTTTACTGCCTAGATCTTTAGGATCACTAGTCACTAGATTGTTTTCTTTCAAGACATAGGTTTGTAGAGTGCTATTAGTCCTATGCAAAATTTCATTAACCAATTTGTTAAAATTGTTAAGATAGAAATTGTTTTTACATGTCAAAACATCCCTTGAAATTTCTTTCTTTCTCTTTCTCTGTCTGCCAGCGCTAAGTGCCTTGGCGTGACTTTAGACCCTAAACTCACCTGGAAGCTAAACGTTGATCAGAGAGTTAAGCAGTAGAACTTTTGGCAAAAAATGGGGTCTCCAATTCAAGTTCATCCTATGGATGTACACGGCGGTGGTTCATCCGATTCAAACATACGGATCACTAGTTTGGTGGCCGGCCTTAAGGAAAAATACTGTGCAACATTTGCAACATCTATTAAAATATGGCCTGAATACAAACAGTCTAAAACAAAAGATCTCCTTCGGCGAACCCGTCATGATATTGCTAGACGTGGGCGTGGCGGTCTGCACAGGGCACTGGCCGATTGGAGATCATGCCGTTAAGCTAGGCATCCCACAAAATTCAAACTATCGCAGCTGCAAAAACCCAGCTGAGAGTTAAACCCTAACTAACTTCTTTTGCACCTGTCCGACCCTTGCTAGAGCTAGACAGCTACCGCCTGGTAGACCCTTCTTCAATTCAATTGATAAGATTTCTGCTAAGGACATTAGGCAACTTATGTCCTTAAATACCTCAGGCTGTATTCAGAGCTGTGGCATTAAAACGGCACATAGAGTTGATTAGGTTCTCATTGAACCATCACTTTTACCTACCAATCGTAAGTTTTCATCAACATCGCCCATACCTATATTAGCTTCGATCTTTCTTTGTTCAAAGCAGGCTTGTTTATATTGAGCTTCTCTAAACTCTTAAAGAGCGGTGCGGCAATCTTTCGCTTTTCCGAAATAGCTTGAAAGAGTTTCTAAGCTTCTAAGGACAATGCATGCGGTTGTCGCATTTTCCTGATATAAATATTTCCACTTTGAAAACGGAACAAAAGACACAGGTTAAATTTAGTGTAGAAAACAGTGTCTGGGAATCCATCTTAAGCTTTTTGGAAATAACGTTCATGGATGGATGTTATTGTGACAGGAATCTGCGAATTATTTTCCAGCTGTCCAGTTTTCAAACTTTTGTCTTTAAAATAATTTCTATCGTAAAAGGCAAAGGAATATCCTTCCAAGGACCAGCACATCCTATTTAATTTAAATCAAAAGCTATAAGCTTCACTTAAATAAATTACAAATGGTTGACCCACCACCTGTAGGAAAATTCATATGCGCATCTACAATACAGAAACAAGTTCCTGTATCAGCAAACCACAAGTCTGAAAGCCCCATTTACCGGATTTCCCAATTCACCCCATCGGATTCCACGAATTCCCAACCTGCCTGGCAATCTACAAAATCGATATTGAATTTGCATAATCCGTTGCCAATTAATTAAATTTCGTAAAAGCCAACGCCGCACGCCAGCCCAACAAATGTGTTTTGACACCGCACACTTCTAAGGCCAGCACTTAATCTAAATCGCGCCTCGTCTAATGCCAGCTGCAGTCTCGCTGTCAACCTGACCTGTCAGTCTGTGACTTACGCTTACGCTACCTAGCGGTGGCCCAGTCACTCAAATGCCATCGTCGTGCGTCGCTGAGGTGCGGTTTTGATTTTTTTATGGTCCCCGTGACACTCATAAATTTCCACAGTAAATGGTCTACAATCCAGACACAACAACAGCCCTGTGAAAGCAGCCAGAAGCGGATTAAGCCATCATTTAAAAGCCATTAGCTCGCATGGCCTTTAATTACCTATGGCGATGGCGATGGCGGGGAATTCCTCTTTTCTATCTATTCACTGGCCGACTGTCATTAAATGTAATAAAATGTTTTATTAGGTTCATTTGTGTCAAATCACGTGCACTGCGCGATGATCGATATCTTTATTAAGGAAACAAATTGTCATTGTCGTCCCGACGTGATTTGCACTGGAAAACCTAACCTCAAATTTATTGCCAACACCGAGGTGACATGTTTGTCATAATAAAATACGATACATCCGGTTTCCCAGCTGCGAGTACGAGCAGACTGAGGTCCAAACAAGTGTCAGTAAGAGGTTGTCTTATTTGGTTTTCCCGGAGCTGGACTACTCATAGCTGCGTCAACGGAAGGACACTTTCTGAGGGGTAATGTGTATAATTTTGTTGTGGTTTATTGATTTTGGGAAGCCTTGTCCAATTGTTGTACCTACTGACGCACATATGGCTTTGGCTGCGGTTGCTTATTCTTGGCATTGTTCGGGTTGGTGAGTCCAAATGAATGATGCGAAATCACTGGAACAATTGGATGCGGAATGCGAGTGGAATTCAAATGAGTTTGAGTCTGAGGATGTGCTCCTGTCTTGTGGGAATATCAGATTTTCAGGTCTTCTGGCATGTCATGTTTACAATGCTCTTGCTTCGTTTGGTATGCAATTCATATAAGACGTTGTTTTTATTTTAAAATTGAGGTACAACCCGCACAAGAGGGTAAAAATAACATTATGTGGTACTTGAAGCCTCAAATTGCTGGGCCAACAGATGTGGAAAATGCTTACGAATGAAAAATTCAGGGCTTACGCATTCATGTGAACAGATTTCAATGTTGTGCAGCTTTAAGTAGCTTGGTAACCTAGAAATAAATTCTCGCATTCATCTCGTATTCTAACGTCAGTTAACTTTAAGTCAATTGTGAGGCCATTCGTTATTGGTAACAATTAGGACCAATTGAAAAATGGCAGTGTGACGTCTGCAGGGTCTTTTGAAATTAACAATGGTATACAGCAGAGTGTAGTTATTTCGCCGATTTTGTTTACAATCTTCACAAGCGATCTTATAGAATCTTTTAGCCACTCCAAAGCGTACACAGATGACTTCATCGTGTACAAGTCAAGTCCGAAGATCAACATGATCGTTAGTCTTTTGCAACGTGACTTTGAGAACATTCTGTTCAGGACTCCGTTGTCTGGGGCCCCTAGAAATACTACAGTGTTCTCTCACCACTGGAGCCTTAGCCTTGACAAAGAGATTGTTTCACAGCAGTCAAAACGATGCCAAGGTAAAGATGATCTACTACACGGCCCGCATTCGGCTTGTTACTGCCTATGGATGTTCCGTTGGGTTCAACGTGGGAACAAGCTTAATGGAAAAGACTTGGGTTTTCGAGAGACGATGTCTTAGGGCTTGTCTCCACTTATATAGAACTCCAGAGTTTGAGTATAAACAATTCTTTAGGAATGAGGTCGTGTACAATGGAGCCAAGTAGATCAGGATCAGATTGGAAAACTCTCTGATAACACTTATTTGAAGTCACATTGCAAGAGCAACGACTTCGAACAACAACTTGATCTCCGGGGATTTTTACCATAATGATATTCACCATGAGACAGTGCACCTTAACGGCCTTATTCCCCATGAAGCTTTCCTCTATCTTGATAGAAAAGGTCTGGTCCAGGATAGATTAGCGGTGACGTAAATCTTCCACGTTGGTCGAAATGCTGTGGAGTCAACTACTACCAAGACGTCGCAAGTAAAGGGTTTTTCAACAGGGACGCTACAAAAGTAGAGCGGATGGGACAGCAAAAGACGCCATATTTCTTGCCGCTCTTTTGACATTTCTCTTCAGTAAGGTTTGCCATCTTATGATGGAAAGATATACGAGCCAACAACGAGTCGAAATTATTAAAATTTACTACCGAAATTCGGAGTCAGTGGCCTCAACGTTAAGAGCGCTACGTCCAATTTATGGTCGTCATAATCGTCCTAGCGGATCAACAATTGATCGTCTAGTGGAAAAATTTGAATCCACAGGCACAGTACAAAATGTTCCCGTACCAGTGAGACAAAGAAGTGCCCGTAGTTTCGAGAATATTGCTGCCGCTGAGGCTTCAGTTGCAGAAACCCCAAATGTGTCTATCACACGTCGTTCTCAAGCGTTGGGCATCTCTGTGACGTCGTAATGGCGAATTTTGCGAAAAGATCTTGGCCTACATCCTTACAAGATTAAATTGATGCAAGAACTGAAGCCGCTTGATCACCAGAAGCGTCGTATGTTCGTGAATTGGGCTGAGCAGCAACTTGAAAATGATTCGGATTTTCATCGAAAAATCATCTTCAGCGATGAGGCTCATTTGTGGCTGAATGGCAAAATATGCGGTATTGGTCAGGCAGCAGTCCACACGTACTCGTTTGGTGTGGTTTATGGCCCGGCGGCGTCATTGGGCCGTACTATTTCCGTGATGATCAAAACCAGCACGTTACTGTGAATGGGGATCGCTAACGTTCAATGATAACCGAATATTTTTGGCCCCAATTGGATGATATGGACTTGGAGGACATGTTCCAACAGGACCGCGCCACAAGCCACACAGCGAATGTCACACTCAATTTATAGAAAACCAAGTTTGGAGAACTTGTTATCTCACGAAATGGTCCAGTCCAGAATTTGCAGCAGTATCGGCCAATTTATGCTTGAAAACCGTCGAAAATTGGGTTCAGCGTCTGGACTTCTGTAAGCGTGTCCATGGTGGCCATGCAAAAGAAATCGATTTCCATGCATAATGACATCGAACGTTCTTTCACAGGAATAAAGAATATCATTGATATCCAAAACCGTGTTTGTTTTATTTAAAAAAACTTTTGTAGCTCTCTTATAGAAAAACCCGTTAGCTCACCGGAGACTCTTCGGTTTTGTAGAGTGGTATCAGACCGTGACAGAACGGATTTCGAAAGGCAAAACCGACACTATTGGTGGCTGAACGGCGAATAAAACTCTGTTGTTTTTGTAGCATTCAACTTGAGTGCCAAATTGGAAAGTATGTTCTGTTAGACGTGGCCGACTGACATATGCTTAAGATAGTGTAAGTAGTTTTAATATTGTTTTAATTTAGGATAAGATTTTCTGTTATAGATTAATTTATAACTTAGTATTTCGGTCGGGGTTTAAAAAACATAAAAAACGTGGATTTACTAATTTCTTGTTTATAATTTATAGTTTAGTAGTAGTAGTTAGTAGTTTTCTTATTATTTAGTTGTTAAAATTTAACTTTAAAATACGTATTAAGTCGAAAAGCATATTTTTAATTTGTTATTTTCAGCTAAGAGGGCTCGAAGAGAATAAGTAAGTTAGTTAATACATACATAGTTAAATAAATTAAGTTAGCTTTAAAAGTTTTCGAGCTTGTAAGGAAAATTAATAAATTATATTAAAATGCTTTAAATTGAAAAAAATAATTGAAATTCTCCTTAGACCAAGCTCTGTTGAAACTTGATGTAAACAAACTGGCGCTTCTTCCGAATTTGATTTTTATACTTGCCTAAGCCTGTGTCTTAAGGGCGGGAGAGTGATTGTAGTAACTGATAGCTTCTGGGCACTTCTTTGTTTTTGACTAATTTCTGGCTAGAGTTCAAATATCATGCACAGCTGCATCTGAATATCAATTTTGCATTGATTTCATTCCATGCTATGAGGTCGATTTTTTTGCACTATTACTATCCATCACTTTGGCCGATATTAATAAAAGGGTGTCTTCATGTGTCTAGAAGTTTTATGGTTTTCAAACTTTGAATTTAAGCCTCGAGATTGTTGATCGTATTTTTGTTTTCATTTTTGAGCCTTGCATTTTGTCATAATGTACACGGCACAAATCGAATACAGTCCATTTAAATTTGTGGCGCGACAGCTATATTGGGGGCCAGGACCTAGCGTGTTAACTTCAGGCAAATGGCCTACAGCTTCATCTCGGGTGGTGTTGGGCCGTAAAAAAAAAGGCAGATGTTGAACGCTCAGCCATTGACACACTTACCACTGATCCACGGGCACCCGTTTTCCATCTACGCTGTTAAATAAGGTGACCATAAATTGGATGAGTATAGGCCTATATATACATATAAATACATGGCGGATATGGCACCAAGCAAACAGTCGCGTCAACTCAGAGAGGTGATAGCGGGGACAGTAGCGTTTTTTCGTTGGTTCGCTGAATGCAATATTTTTTCACTGTCCCGCGTGTTATTTCAAAGGCGAAGATGGTGTCAGTGGCAAAACTGTTACAAATTTTTTAAAAAACTATCCGGTATTACATAGTTTTGCAAATCTGGAATATAAAGATTTAAAAAAAAAAGATGTATTATTGGAGGAAATTGGTGTTGAGTTAAAACAAGACGGTAAGCAATTTTAGACTTAGATTAGAGAAAATATAACAAATTTTTTACCGTTCATCAAATGCCGTTAATCCAGTTAGTGAGAGCTCTTGTCTAAACATTCGTAATAAAGATTGTCGACATGTTTTGTTCTTCAATAATTATGCAAATTAAAAATTGTTTTTACAATTAAGACTGAAGACTTTCCATTTTTTGGCTAAAATTCCAAAGGCATTTTCAACTACTCATCTGAATCTGGAAAATCGTTCATTATATTTTCTTACGATTGTCGATTATAGATTGTCTATAAGGGAATGGTTTCATGGCTTAAGAGCAAATGCCTTGTCTCCTATTAAAATATGATGACAACCTTCATTTTGCCCTGCGAGACTTTTTGTTCATCAGACCATGTTCAAATCTTCTATTCTATCTTTATTCTATTTTTACCGCGTCCCCAAATATCTTCACAAAAAATTTATTGAGGTAGCAGAAATGATTAGAGCCGCTATTTCTTGAGCACTTTGTAGTAACGTTGTTACCATCAATCGCTCCAATACAATTTGGGAACAGCCATAAATTTTCAAATCCTTACAGACTTCTGCCATACTAGCTTAGAAGGTTCAGGCATAACCAGGTGTTTCATTCGCAAACATATTGGTGTGCAAACTTCTTAAACTATCTGTCTATCTATCGCTTAGTTAGATTTCGTTTGGATTTTTTTCCCCTTTCTCGTGATTTGAAGTTGGAAAAATGTTGTGTTAATGTGTGGTCCGAATCATATGAACATTGTGCCTTATCTAAAATAAAATCCATTTTGTTCGCCTTTCTGATGAATGTTGTGGTTGGTTCTTATGTATTGCTGGTGATGGTTCAATTGTGGACGAAGAAGAATGTTTTGAATTAGTAGGAATTAGGTAGTAAGTCAATATAACGTTCGTTTTGACGTACCAAAATCGCAGCCGTCTGAGATCTTCTTATGTAGCACTATATAATTCAGATGTCGATACCCTAAAAACCACTTTTAGAATTATATGCCTAGTTTTTTCTAAGTTATACGAATTGCAGATTTTAAGAAATCTTTTAATAAAGAAAAAATATTTTAAATTTATGTCTCTTAATGATGTTTAAAGTTTGGTTTTATTACCCCCATACATCGGATTACAACCTAATTTTGTTGCTTTGGGTTGTAATTATGTCTTATGCCGGCCTTGACATTGATTAATTGTGAAGAAATTTTGTTTGTCCAGAAAATAAGGGGCGACAGTGGAGTGTAAGACTCTTAACACAACTGCAGAAAAATTAAGGCACATTTAATAAAAAATATAAACAACATACAAGATTTAAGCTAGTAAGTCTTTAATATTATTACCTAACTATTCTATGTCCCACAGATGCATCTCATGTAACATTGTCAACGCATTTGGTTTCTAAATTTACTTGCTCTTAAGGGACTATGACACCCCTTATAATGCATTTTACACAGAGTGAGCAGAAGTATCAGTGGAATAATTAAAGGAGTACGAATTGGTATGAATATCACATGTATTTTTAATTTCAAATCGGTCCATAAGAGAGCGCGTATATCGACTTATTTTCATTCGCCCAGTTCGCAGTTTTTTATTCATCATTTCTAGATACATTATTTTTTTATTTTTATTTTGGAAGATTGTTTTATTTTTCTGCTCTCAATAATTATGTTGACGACAAAAACTTGGAGCAGGGCCAATCACTTAGCTTAGTCACTCTACTATCACTAGTCGATCAGTGCAATGGTATCGCCGTTAATTTGATCCCAACTACAAATGGTGCATGGACCAGATTCGAAAACTCAATAAAAGTTGGAGACTAACGCAAGGATTCAAACCTGAAACCTTGATAGGTTGATCCTTCAGAAAACCGTCCGTCGAAAGGAAATAAGGAAGGAACTAATAATGTCCATATTTGTACTACAGTGGATTTTCTGCCCCTTAATACAATCACTAGATACAAAAATGCTAAACCTTCTTGACGTTTTATCTATTAGAATTTGCGTCTTGTTTTCATTCACCTGTCACTTCAACAATCCCCAAAAAAAGTAGTCTTTAGCAGTGAAATCCGGCGATCTTATGAATCAGTAAAAATCGCTTAAACGACACAAAAGGCGAAATGGAAATGAATCCCTCGAATACCCCATTGTCGCGCAAGCTATTTGTGTTGCTGCACCATCCAGTTTATCTATCTTCCAGTTCTACTTCATCTTCTTGCGGCAAAAAAAAAATCGTTGATCAAAGTTGTATATTACTCAGAAGACATAAAAACCGTGTTAGCTACGGCATCCTTGAAAAATTGAGGCCTCCGTGGCCTTACTTCCAGTTTATAATCACCCGACAGTAACTGAGGCACACGCTCTGGTGCAAATGCGCCTCATCACTCATGACGAATTCTGAACAGCTAAGTGCTAAAGTCCGACCATTTGCCGTCTGAACTGGGAAATTTGCACCGAATTTGTATTTAATAGTCACAAGTATTCCCCGACAAGTATCCAAAATATAAAAACAAAACAGTCAATTGCCATCACTTTGTAATATGTTCAAATAACAAATATCAGGCACAAAAGGACATGGGGGCACAAACTTTGATTTTAAGGAGCAAGTGTTCTGGTATCCTCAATGCTGACTCTGATTCCCCGAGGACTAAGGAGATATTTGATTTATTTTTTATAAAAACTATTTTACTTCACTAGCATATTAGTTACTTCAGCTTTCGAAGAGTTTCATATTTTTATCCGGTCACACGCGGCATTTTTTTGTCCGCCACTCTGAGGCGACTTAATTTATTCAAATTGTTATTAATAAAATTTTAATACCTTAACTCGCTTTCAGCGGGCTCATTTAGCAACCGTTACGAAATCAATTAGTGAACAAAGTTGCATGACAAATGGTGATGAATAATGAACAAATCCAGATTCTTGAATTCCCTTGGTACAGTCAAGGTTCCGCAGTGGATACACATGTTCCTACACTTGTTCTCTGCTCCACTCCGTAAGTGCATCATAAAAACCGTATTTTATTGTTTCTGACGCTAATAGCTATTTATGGTCGCACCGCCAATCTGACTCTGATAAATTAATCCGAACGACACCCAAGATTCCAGCCACTGCACTCGTTCATCTCGGTTTCTTAAGTCCCCTCAGCAATCACGTCTCCCGCAGTGCACCTAACTATTTCGACCCTACCTCGAACAGCAGTAGGCATGCATATCTGTTTGAGGACGTTTTACATTTCAATTTAAATGCAAAAAGCTAGGTGCTAATGCGTCGAAGGCGGGCCCCCTGTGGTCTTCAGTGTTAACCGGAAAGCCACTGAATTCTATTCAAATTTTGCGCATTTATAATCGCATCGATTGATGTTAATTGGTAACAAATATTTGAAACTTGTGGAACAGTGTTTCATAATTTATTGGCCAGTCAGCACCGTTGTGCAGTGAAATTGGTCATGTATTTACAATGGTAAATGGAACGTAGAGGTGCACATGCAACGGTGGGCTCTTGGTTGGGTGATTCTGTTTGACCACAATTGGCCCATTACATGAAATTGTAATCGAAATGATGTGCCGAATGAATGAAAGTGGAATTTGATATTGGCGATAAAGGTAAACCATTACCAGGTGAATTCATTTTCTGCAGCCCAATGGAAAATCTGTCAAACAAAGATGGATTTATAATAATTTGAAGTTTGTTATAAATTAAATTTATTTAAACAAAAACATTTTTATTCAAAATCGTAATAGCTTCAAAATTTGATTATAGTTTAGTTAAACTTTACAATTATAAAAGCACCATTTTTGAAAATTAACTTTCGATTAACGATATTTGGAATTTAAAATTTTTACATATCTCCACGTAGTCGAATTCCATTTGTTTATAGAATTTTCATGACGAAAAAACTGTCAAAAAATGGACAATTTCAATTCTTCACATTAAATTAATTTCATTTTCCAAATAAAGTTCAAAATCAATTTAATTTATAGTTTACAGCTACCTTAACTGATAAAAATATGTTTAAATTTTAACACTGCCGTTCATAATTTTCCGGACAAATTCATATGAAACTTTTTTTATTAAATTTTACTTCCAAAAGTTTCATCAACATTTTGTTTATTTAGCCAATAATATAAGGTTGTAAACTACAAAGACGAACAAAAAGGCTCAACAATATTAAATTGCGGCCACTTCATGTTTTGATGTGCCCGTTCTTTATTTTTTAATCCACATTTCCAACGTAGTACTTGGAAAATTGTTTCAGGTTTTTAATGTTTCCTTAGAAACCTAAGAAAACTATGGAGCCAAGAGTTTTTTTTGTTCAAAACCTGCTACAGCTTGATACTTTTTAAGCGTAAAACTATATCAGCAAAAAAATAAACTAATGGAGCAACTTACATGGATTTCTTAGAAAAGCATCAATAGAAACCTAAATGGAAAAGTTGAAAAAAATTGCATTACCCATTTATTAAAAAGCGTTGCAAAGAAAGATCAAGGCACCCGAAGATTGGGTTTGTTTTGATGTTTTATCATGTACCAAAGTCTAGAGGTCCTTCCAGAAAATGACATAGAGATAAAAAATCTCTCGAAATAGGCCCGGAAAAAGCTATCAAAAAACTGGACTGAATGTGAATCTCTTGAAGCCATCTATCAGGTTCGAAACCAAGTAATTGCGATTTTTTTTAGAAAATAAAAGACAATTTTTTCATGGAACGAAATAACTTTATTGGGTAATGTATTGCCCATTTTGAGCAATGACCTTTTGCCATCTTTCAGGCAGCATCCGTTTTCCACGTTCATAAAACTTCTGGTTTTTATGAGCAAAAACTGAACCAGATACGATTTAACATCATCAGTATTATTGAAATTTTTACCATTCAAGGAGTTTTGCAAAGATCGAAATAAAAAGTAATCAGATGGTGCAAGGTCAGGACTCTATGGTGGATGCGGCAAAACAACCCAACCAAGCTCCAATAACTTTTGCCGAGATGTGTGTGGCCTGGCATTGCCATGATGGCAAACAAAACCTTTTCGATTTGTCAATTCGGGCCGATTTTCTTCAACTGCATTGTTAAATTTTGTTAGTTTTTTCAATGTAGACATCTGAATTGATCTTTCGGTTGGGCGGTAAAAGTTCAAACTGATAACATTGTTGGCGCAGCGTTTTTAAATAATGATGGGGATGGATTTTCTATAAGCGTCTTTATTGACAATACGTGTTTAGTGCTGGACGGCTAATGGAATACAAGAAAAAAAAAAAAAAATGGAGAAAAGGAAGTTCGGAGTTTGACAGAAGGGCAATATTGGAGCTATTATTAGACTGACTCTACAGATGGCGTTTCTGTAAGTTGAAATGGTATTACCATCAAACATAACTTTCTTTTGATGAATATCAGCTTTTGATGTTGTTTGAGCTGGTTCTCCTGGCTTGCTCCACGATCTTTTCCGAATGGCATTGTTGAAAACAACCCATTTTTCTTCACCAGTTATCAATCGTTTTAAAAGTGGATGATTTTCATTACGTTTCTTTAACAAATCGCACGGGACGACCAGAGCGTTTTTCATCTTTGAGTGAAAAATCACCAGAACGAAATTTGGCAAACCAATTTTGACACTGCCGTTCCTTTAAGGCTTCGTCACCATAAACAGCACATAACGTTTTGTGTGAAATAAAAAAGCAAAGTGTGACGTTCGTTTTGATTTTTCATTTTTCAATAGACGCCAAACAGAAACTACACAGCCGATCAAACAATTTTTTTCAACTGATTGGCAGTTGAAGTGCCAACTATCAAATAACAAAATGTGTTTGACATTTATATTACGTCAGCAAACCTAAAAATTTAACTAAAGCCATCTATGAGTGAAATCCGCAATTACTTAGTTGCCAACATAATATTTGCCAGAAAGAAATATCATACATCCTATGCTGAACATTTCCCAGCTCCCAGGAAGGAAGGTGGTGGAAATCTCTCGTCTGAAACTATATACTTTTAAACCGTTTCTAAAAGGACATTTAAATAATCACACACACATAATTTTTCTTCAAAAAAAGCAATCTAAAAAATTTGATGAAATTAATATGGAAAGAACATTAGACAGGAGTTGGCATCAGCGGTATATATTGAAAAAACTATTTAAATTCTGCACAAAAAGGTTTCACAAAACTATTCTAAAAGAATAGGACAAGTAACAATATGTAAGTGATATTTCAGTCATAATTCAGCACAAGTTTAAATTAAAAACTTTCTGAGGAAGGAAAAGTTTGCAAAGAAATTGCAGACAAATTTTAATTTTCAAAACAAATAGTTCGAAATATGGTTGGCGACCGAGCTTTTGATCATGCTTGAAATTTAGTTTGTGTCACCATGCAACTGATCCTCAAACTTTTAAAATATGAATCCATATAAACAGAGTTCTTACAAAATATAATACAGTTGGAGCTTGCCTAAATAATATTTGATAATTCTGGCTGTCTGATTTAAAACACTTTATTGGTGTAGAGATGAAATCTCTTGGAGTCATGAATACTGGCTAAGATTTGGGTCGTTTGTCCTACATTTTTGTTCTAAACAGCTGGAGAAGCTTTTTTGAGTCGTGTAGTGCAAGCCATGGACAGCTAGCCAGCTTCAACGTGAAACTCGACAAGATAGAGCTCGTGCTTTCTCCAAAATGCTTTTGAAAGCCATAATGATTTCTTACATCCAAGACGCAATTTCGTAAAACGAGGTCACAAATATTTAATCTCTTAATCAAAACATTCTCAAGCCGTACCAACTGTCGCAGCGTCTATGTAACGGCATGAGAAGCATGCGATCGAGGATGTCAAGAGATAAAGAAACAAGAATAAGGTTCGAAAATTGTACCAAGCAACAATTATCTCAGGGTTACAAACCTCAAGCCGAATCCTGCAAAACTCGAAATGGAAACATCATAGTAGAATTGCAGTCAATGCTTGAGGACATGGAAGAACCAACAATGCCGTCTACCCGACCTAAATGAAGTAAAGATAGTAATATTTAAGTTGAAATTTTTTTCCCAAAAGCATAACGAAGAAAGCCGTCTTCAGATCCGCTTTGAGACTTTGCACATGGATCTCCCATCGAAAATGAATTTTAATATTGACTTCCAGATATTTATAATGTTTCACAAATTTAATTTCTTCAGAAATTGTATGGACATACAGATTATTGAAATATTATCAAAATATCATAGCTTGGTACCATTTCACTGCTTCTTCAGACTCCTTCTGCATTATCGATGTTGTTGCATCCAAACACATGTTGAACGATGATTGCCCTGTCATCTGCGTATGCGAATGCACTGCTTCTTTTGAGTTATTTAAGAAATTCGTTTGTATGTAAGATGAATAAAATCGGGCCAAGCTTAGATCCTTGTGGTAAACCATCTATTCCACCCGCTTTTTTACCCCTTTGTTTTCAGCCCAGTACCAAGTTTTTTCAGTTTTAAAGCCAATCTGCTAGCTCCCCACGTATAGCCTCATTTTCCAAAACCTGCATTAGTTTTTTCATGCTGAATTCTTTGAACATGACAAGCTTTAGATCCACCTATTAATCACCTCTTCAATACATTTTTTAAGTACGGCTAATATAGAGATCTGTCTGTCTGATAGGTCTGTTGTTACTTATGTTGTCCGAGGTGTCACTCTTGTATATTGGCCGCATAGTTGCTGTCTTGAAATAAGTTGGCATTTTACGCTTTTAGCTAGTAAAGGGGCAATGATATGTGCGTGCTTATTTAAGCCCATACCCCTGATGCCATCCGAACCCGGTGCTTTGTTCCCATTCATGGAACTCAGTATTCTCATTACTATTTCTGCCTAACTTGTTTCCTCCACAAAAATTGAGTTCGTTCTACTCCCGCTTTGATGATATGAAGATTGTCATAGCGTATATAATAATATTTCGGCTTCTTGTGTGTTAGGTCAGATCAGGTCAGCGCATTCATTAGTTTATGCCGTGATGCTTTTGTTTGATAAACACTTTTTAATAACTGCATCAAAACTTTTTTTATAAAAAGTTCTGAAAGAGTTACAATGGCTTTGAAAAATAAAAAAATCATGCATAACATGCAAAGCTTGAATCGGTTGTTCGGAGACTGCTGAAAGATTGTATAGCAGCCTAATTAGAAGCACAGTTCTAGCGTTTTTATTATTTTTCAGATTTTAAAAATGGCTTGAGAGACATTGAGCTACGAAGAAATTTTAAAGCTGTCCCAAAGAATCTATGTCCATGGAGATTTACTTAAAAAAAGGCCCTTTAAAGTTAAATTAAATCCTTTGTGAAGATTACTTTATTGTTTTTATCCAGAACGATTTGAAGTCATTTTACTCAAAAAGACTAGGACTAAAAAAAACTAAGTCTCCATTCTTTTAGTGTCAGTAATTGGTGTATTCAATTTAAACCAATAATTTAATTAAGTCAAATGATTGCATTTAAAATTAATAAATTCACTAAGTTTTAGTTCAAGTTCGCAGTGAATTCACTGATTTAATCAGCTGAAGTCACTGAATTCATTTGAACATTGAGGAAATTATGCACGGCAATTATTCATTAGTGGGCTGATGACACCTAGAACATGATAAACTGAACATGTGAGAGCCAACTGAATGCAGCTCGGACTAGCCAACATAAATAAATTAACAATGGGAGCCTATTGTTACGAAATAAGTTTTGGGAAATGTGTTACGAATTAAACTTTATTGTAGAAATGCAGGAAATATCGCTTAGATACTTAAAAAATGTCGTAACTCAAAATCTGTGATTTTGCAGAAAACGCGTTTGAAGTTGGGAACTGATCATTAATTATATGCAATGAAAAATATAAAATTTTTACACGACATAAAGCACGTTAAAGCAAATTTTTCTGCATCATTAACAAAATGTTTTTTAAGTTGGGACAGTTTTCAAGTAAATGAACGATAACGAGCGAAAGATGTACGCTATGGTTTGTTGAACCTTTTCGTGCAAAGCAGGGGCTACACATGTACAAAATATAATGCAAGACTTTTAAATGCCAGTTGGAAATGACTCTATTATGTTAACGATCTTTATACCTTGCCAGTTGTACTTACTGCAATGATGTTAGTCCGTCAAACCCAACAGGCGGATGCAGCAGAGTGTGAATTTTGTGATCCCACTTGTCCGACCTAGCCGGTAAAATAAGGAGAAAGATAATGATTTTGAAGTTGAATTCATTAAATTCAAGTGAATAAAAGTGAATTCACGAATGACTTCAAGGCAAAACTATGAATTAGCTGATGACTTTAACGTAGCTTACATGAATTGATTTCCGAAAATGATTTCAATTCTATGATTGCTTAAGCTTGAATGCAACAGTCATTAACTTTAAATGAATGGTGATTTAAGTTTTTCTTTATATTTCAATTGTATCAACTAATTTTTTCCGGAAACAACAAATCATCGATCACCAATTATAGCGGGAATCATCGTGCTTTGCAATAATATTTTAATTTTTATTCAAATGTGAAAATTTTCTATTGGACACCTTTTTCGTATTGCTAAAAAAACTGACAGCCGATTCCTCTATGAACCGATCAATTCAGAAGATAAAAACGCGTATACAGTTTTATCTGAATGGAATAAAAGATCATTTCGGCGGCTCAACGTATGATTTTTGATTATTGCTGACAGGACAGATCGATTTTTATATCTTTACATGAAATCATCTTTCTACGATTTTCCTTAAATCGCGTTTGTCTTTCATGCTTTCGAAAAATCTACGTACATGAGTTGATAAACAAAAGTCTGCCGAAAACAAATATCAAAACATATTTTGTTTTTTTTGACAACTGAGACTTTTCAGCATTCCTTAGTTATGAACATGTTTTTAACTGACCGTTCATTAATTTTATCAAATTAAGGGTCAAAGCTTAGCTACACATTCACAACGCCAAAGGCAAATCGTCCGTCTAAGCTTGATTAAACGAAGCGCGTCAGCTGTTTTAGTTATTCACCTATAATGGAGATATTTTCCTCAGTAAAACGTACGTCAATTAATTCATAGCTTCAAACAAGAATACCCACTCACCCTATTGGCTAAAAATTCATTACCATAATGTCATTCCGAACAACACTCAATTATATCAACATAACCTGAGGATGATGTAACATGAGTCATAATAGGCTCATTAAAATTCATAAGGGAAGACCGACAAAGAAATATCCTAAAGCTGGAGGACGTGTTTTCGACTGCATTCATTATAATCTTTCTTGTCAAACATAAGCTGGGAAATAAAGAGGTCCTCTGATGGGTGAACGCAACTAATTCAAGCATTCTCTTCCTATCAATTGTGAAAGATTTTACGGGAAAAGTGAACGAATGTTGGTTGTAGCCCCATCTTCATTCTTCATTTTACAACCCGTATTTGTCTCTTGTCTTCTTTGTCGGATTTGAAGAAAAAGAATGGTTCAAAAATGCTGCCGCTTAAAAACTACACCAAACAGTTACATGGTTTCTCTATCACTACGTTTGAATTTTCCGAGTCACAAATAAATGCTCCTGAAATTTGTAATTTGTATGCAAAACTAGATGACCCGTTGTACTTTGTATTACCTATCCTAACGACATTTAAGCTCTCCATTCTCTAAAATGGCTACAAAAAAGAAAAAACTAGACGAAAAAAAAAATAATCTCGGATGGAAAAAGTTTTCCAGATTTAAATATAACCCCCGAAGAGTTTAAAGAAGTAGAAATAACATGACTGGTGCTCTGGTACATCCAGACTTATCGGAGTCTACGGGGCCAACCGCCACGTTGCATTATCCCGCCGAGCAGAGTCCTCAGATTGATCGATATGTCGCCAACCGGTCAAAACTCTCAGAACTAACAAAATAAAGTTTACCTTAAATAAAATTATTTGAATTGAATTGAGTTGAAGTTTATTTCAGTCGGATATCAGCATACTTTTTTCACACCGTTTTAACTTCGTTCGGTTGTTAAACAATTCAAATGAATACAAAATTTTAATCAATATAAATAAAAACAGAGTTATACAATTTTCTAATAAACTACATTTTTTTGTCTTTTTTGCTGTGTATGATTTTCCGACGCGCATATACGCGACGTATAGTATAATTGTCCATACGCGAAACAGGGAAACTCCAAGTTGATTCCACAAACTAACAATGACTGACGTTGAGATTTATTTATGGTTATCACGAAGGCAAGGTACAAGGACACAGACGCAGACGAATAGTAAATCCGTTGGGATCAAGACATTCTCTCCTTGATGATCTTGGGCTCTCTGACGTTATTCATAAGCTTTTTCATAGTCAGTTTCGATCCATTGCACAGTCGAGGATGATTAGTGTTACGCAGCATGATCAAAACTGATTCTATTCTTAAGGGGGTATTCGAGTCTAGAGGCATGAATATCATGTAATTTTTTAAGTGTCAAAAAAAATGCTATTAATATTTTTAGTATCCATTATTTTTTAAGTTATTTATTAACATAACAAGAATGCAGAAAAAAATCAAAAAATAAAAAAGTTGAAAATTTCAAAAATTAGCAGATGATGAAGTGGGGGTCTCAAAAAATTAGCGCGTAACCATACCCACGATTTCAACCCTCCTAGCAATCTTAAACCAAAAAAAAAGATTATTAATCAAGAATAATGTCGCAATGTCTGGAACTACGGAAAGTTTGGAAATTTTTTTTTTTTCACAAATTGGCGACTGCCTGAAAAAACAAACAATTTTTGTATCACTTCTTTAAACTGTTTCGAGTTTTTAAAACAAAAAGAGTAATAAAAGATTGGGGATGGGGATGGACATACACAAGTCTAAGAAGAAGACTTTCTCAAAATTTCAGGTAAATCGGTCCAGTAGAACCTGAGAAATCGTGGGTATAGTTTTGAAAAAGACAGTTTCGAGAAAAACGCGTTTAAAGTTTCGAGTAAAGTTTTTTGCAGTCAAAGTCATGAAATGATATTGAAGACTTACATTCCTCAACCTTTCTCTCTTCTTATCGAGTAGTTCTGGCCTCCTTTGATGCGTTGGATGCTCGTATCTCAGAGCGGTCAATCAGCAAATGAATGAGCTTCCGGGCCAATTTTCATTCCCATAAGCTTCATAATTTTTAAAATAGGAATGAAACCTTTATTAAAAATACAAACAGCAATAAATGTCGCTATCTCAATCATCTTAGGTCCGGAATGAATATGTTTTGGAACGAAAGTCCAAATCAAAGAGTTAAGAGACTCATTATTATTTTGAGTTTCTAAACCTAAACATCGAGTCAATTATTCCTCTGATGATAAATTGGCTTTATAATATGGATTCAGGTAGGCGGAGAGTCCCTATTGTCTTTTGTTCGATTAGTTCCGGCCGAACCAGTTTAGATGCCGGGTCATGCGGGAGATAAACGGCTGACACCACTGCCCCCTCTTTGATCTGAAACATAAATTCAAAACATATTATCAATCTGTGACCCTTTGGTCATGGAATGACGGATTTTTTCGTTTAGTAAAAATTTCGGAAAATGCATAAAATCATAAATAATGAATGCAAAAATGTTTCTATCGAAAAAACGATCCGCCATTCCGTGAAGACATATTTTCTAAGTATGCTCCCAAAATTTCAGGTCGATATGTTAATTACAGCAGTCAGGAGAATGTCAGCAATTTGTAAAAACGTGTTTTCGAGAAAAACTTTTTTAGTTTTGTAATGTGTTTACACAAATGTGCTTATTATTACCGCTTATCGGCAATGCCTGGTCCATAGAGGCATCCCTCGTCTTCTTCTAGCTGCTCATGTTGAGCGGCTAACACCTCTCGCTGTTCAATCCGGGTGTTTTTTTCTGCGTCGGTCACCTGCCTCTTTGCGTGCTCGATCCTTGCTTTGTCCCGTGAATGGTCAGAGCGCGCTGACGTGTATCAATTTCAAACGCGTTTAAAATATCGTAAACGTTCGAAATCCGGAAAATGCTTCGACAGATTTAAATTTACTTACATGTAGATTAAGAATCCGTATTACAAAAAAAATTTGATTTTTTGAAAATTTCAAGGACAAAATCTCCGTTAATTTAAAATTGTGAAGTGGTAGTTCAGGCAATTTCAGTGAATTGAAAAACTTAACGCTGATTAAACTCCTGTCTCGAGTCGGTGAAATGACAGAAATCCGTGCCTAGTGTAATCATTCCGGTCGAGGTATCAACTGCCGGATTTTCCAATATTTCATATTTCTAATAACTGTTTCGAAAACACAATCGCAGTTTGATCTTGTTGCAAAAACACTCACTTGTTTTTGACGATGATGTTGCATATTAAGCTGTAATTTCATGGCAGAATGTGTAGTTCGTCCACCTTCTTAAAATTCTGCAGCTATTCCAGATGAATCCCACTGCCATTTGATGATAATTTCAAAAATTTTCTCCAATAGATCTTTGTGCACGTCTTTCCTAGCTCATCTACGCTGTTAGATACATTGAAAAAAATTTAGTTGCTCAATATCTTAATATCCGAAATTGTATAAGAGAATAAGACGATTAAAACCAAATCACGACCAAATTTATAAATGTAATAAACTTGAGTTTACCCTTTCTCGAAGGACTCAACATTTAACTTTGTAGACATAATTTTCTGAACTCTGGACGATTGGTTTTCATACATGCTATTGTGTATTTGTGTTTTGTGTTGTATATAGCCATGCCTTTGAAAATCAGAGGTACCATATATCATGTACGGCCAGCTTTAACACTGAATTGCTTCATCGTAATAGAACTGTTTCATAGAAACCTTTCGTTATTAACATTTTTGTATAAATAGTTATATAAGATTTATTAAGTTTAGATTTAGATTAAGATTTATTTACATTAACGAGGTGATCCTCAAATCAAATATTAAGGTTATATATAATCCCGTTTAAATAAAAAGGCTTTACGAGGTGACCAATTTTTTAAGTAGAGTCGTTGAAACTATATTTAATAGCTTTGTATATAAAAGGTTTTTAAAATATCTCTTTATGGCAAGTTTAATACACAAATCCATTAACAACTTTTCTATGCACACGAAATTAATGCGGAAGAAGTCGCAGGACACACCCTTTATTTAATAAAAATCTAACTGCTTTTTGTTTAAAAATACATTTTTAATGCTTTGAGGGTGTAATCAAATCTGATAAATATTTGAACTTATGAGAGACTAGCAAAAATACTCAATGTACAAATTCATTTGCAATTAGAAATAAATTGAAATTAAAATTTAATAAAAAAAACTGCCAAGTTCGAGTTTGACTGTCACACGAAGGGCTCCGTACAACTCTTCAGTGTGCACAACTTTATGTTTGTTAAAATTAAGATCGCTCATAGTATCGCACATATGTCATTTGCAACTCCATAAAGAGAAATGGTAAAAAGGGAAATCAATAGGTTTTTACCCAACCAAAGGAAGTGTCACAATCGTGCATGTGTGGTGTGTTGCTTTCGTGGCGAAATTTTTTCTCATTTTCTGAAAATAAATTACTCACTCTGAAACTTAGTCACACTCATATAATTATTGTCAATCCGTTAGTAATTTTTTCTTCTTTTTAGAGTTCCGTACCTCGAATCGCAACCCTTATAGGATCACTTTGTTGTCCGTCCGTCTGTATGTCAAGACCCTTTTTCTCAGGAGCGCGTGGAGGTACGAAGCTGGAATTTAAATCAAATACTCGGGTCTACCGTCCCTGGCCAACGCAATCAAGATACACCCGTTTATACCGTAAATATCTCGGAATCTTGAAATTTGGTGCGAAGCAACGTCTTATAGCACAGAAAAAGGAAAAATTGCGAAAACCGTAAATTTTAAGTTACATCACGTAATAAAAGAATTTTTTATAATTTTAAACTAACTACCCCTTTCCTCGTGGAGGCGTATAGGTATTAAATTGAAATTCATAACAAATACACAGGTCTATAATACCTTCAAGCTGTAGTAAAATTTAACTTCTATGTCAACGCAATCAAAAGAAACAAAAAATTTTCTAACTCGCAACTACTCGCTAGGGAATCAATACCTAAAGGGTACTGCCAGTCGACCTCGAATCTTGAAATTTGGCATGAAGCAATGTTTTGGTTTTTTTTTTAATAAATTGTCATGATGGGTGAACTTTTACTTATGTACCTACATGCTTGTACGAAACCCTCAACATGCGAGTCTGACTCGCACTTGGACGGTTTTTTCATTTATATAAATGGGAATTGCATGTAAGCCGAATTCGAACTTTAACTTTCTGCGTCGGATATGGTACACAAAATCAATACCACCCTTCTTGTCGCATCGGATGACAACATAAACAATCGTCAACTGCTCCATGAAACGAGATCATTGCTTACTTTTAGGGGTAAACTTGAGTTGCCTTCCAAGAAACCCGTTTTTAAGGTGAACCTCCCTTTTAAAATTTATATCTTTTTTTTATGACCTCGATAGTCGGACGGACATCGGAGGCTTAGTAATAGGTTTCCGGTAGTATTTTATGAGTACGAAAAGAGTTAAGATTGTATCCGGCGTAGAAAAATGTCGAAAACGTCTGCAAGACATCTACAAATGCATGATGAGCTTCGAATGAATTTCTTAAGAGAATATGTTTCTTAAAGCAGTGAATGGAAACGAGTCATCCTTTCGTTTGGAAATTATTTTAGTTTAGACGTTTAAGTTGTTTACAACTTTTATTATTGGATTATTTTGTCAAGACATCACATCACAGGCATTCATCAGGTGTAATGGTGATGGAAACTATCATCTACAAAAAAAACTGGAGTTTCTTAAAGCTTCATACAGTTTTATGTGGCCTCATCCAAGTGATGAAATGTAACCAATTGTGCATCTTGATAATCGGCCGAAAAAAATATAAATTGTGATGATGTGAAATCCGAAAGCCAGAGTACGTCTCTTTATGTCCAGGTAAGTACTTTAATATAATTGCTGGAAAGAGTTTCTATTACGTGCTCTAACATAAACATAAATAACCTAAATTATCAACAAAGTGCATTGACAATAATTAATTTTTTTGCTGTTCTTCGTTTAGGAATGAATTTAGGCCATAATGAAGTTAGTGTTGAAAGCAGATACCTGACCACAAATAACCAGAAGTTTTTTTTGTTTTCAACATTCATAAAATCACACAACTATTGCCTTGCTTATCAAATAATAGGCCAACAATTTGTGTACTAAAAACAATGTGGCCAACCCATTTCAGATGAAAAAAAAAAAATCAAGTTATGCCAAGTCGTTTGGCTTCAATTTGTCACGTCCAACATTTATTTGTTTATATGCCAATAACAAATATCTTAAAATCAACGAATAAATTAATCCAGTCGCCGCAGATATTTATCCAATTAAATTCACTATCCCATCAGATAACTGGCGGAATAACTTAGCCCGACACAAGTTTCAGGAAATTCCTTTTGATGCGATTTGAAATACTTTTCGACCTTAAAACGGATTTAAGTCCATGGACTTAATTAATGCCCCAACCCGACCAGTTCTTGTCGTTGTCACTCAGCTGCCTTCTGCTCTTGTTGACAGTTGTATAATTCGACGCAATTATTATTAGATACGAGTACGTACGAGTACGTTTCAATTAGCATTTGTAAGTAAGCGAACAACAGTCGATGGGGACAACTTTGAAAGGCGTTTCCAACACAAACATATGTTTTCCACTAATGACCCATTAAATTAATAATAAGCTTGTAAGCTTCGAGTGTTGAGCAGTCCTCCTCCTCCCGCTAGCGCTTCGGGTCTAATTGATTTTCTTACTGGGACAAAGAACTTACTTGATATCAGTGGCCAGGATCTTGAGGTTTTCAATTAAGCTTTAATTGATTAGAATTGATTTAGAAAAAGACGCAAGCAAATATCGAAGCCTAAATGGGAATGGCTTCCGTCGGCGTTTTCTGATTTCGCGCCTGATAACCGAACCAGGCGATTATTTTATGTACAAGTTCACATGACTTTAAGGCCTTTTAATTTGACAACTGCATAATGTTTTCTTTCCTAAAGTCATATATTTATAGCTGGAGCTATGAACGGATATCGATTTGTGACGCTCATTTCATTTGTGCAAGTGGCTGCTTTCTTGTGCATCGCATCAGTTGCAGGATCTACGAAAGCGAACCCATTATCCTCTTATTGTGCACAAAAGATTCACAATACGTGCACACTCCCCGGTTATAAGCGCAACCCTCAAAGGAGGGATCCGTAGAGCTAATGAAACGGGTGCACATTGCACGGTTCATTAGGTAAAGCACTCTGCAACCCAGTTTTTTTTTTTTTAATTGTCATCATGTGTACGTGCATATCAATACAAGTGTTTTGGACTTGTGGAGACACACAGTGTTGTTTTTGGGTATAACGATAAAAATTAATCAAACAAAAATATGGATTCTTTCATGCAGTTCGGCAGGAACTCTTTCGAATCAATTCAGGCAGAATGCGATAGATTAAGTGTTCTAACATAAAATGATCTTTGAAGTGGCATTAAATTCTTCACGTATGTCCTAAACGCTTGTCTTAAAATGCAATTCTCTCCAAATGATTTCGAAGTTGCAAAGGCGTAAAAAAGAACTGCGCAATTGGGAAGTCCATTTTTATCGTACTACTTGACAAAGAGAAAGCAAACGATACTCTGTGGCACAATGGTTTGTTGTACAAAATGTAATGTTTGTAAAATCAGTAATTGTAAAGTCAGCATTCGAAGACCGCCTTTCTCCAATACAAAGTGTACGCAGTCTTCTGCATTGCGAGCTGAACGTTGCCGTCGAATTTTGTTGGCAGTATTGTTTTTCGACTGCGTGAAGGTTGACTTCCTTTTTTTTTTTGGGGGGTATTGACAAGAGGACAGGCAGTGTGGTTGGTTGGCTTTATTACTACATGTTTTAATTTTTCGTCATATTTGTGTAAACCTCTCCAGACCCTTTAGTCAAATCGTTTTTACAAAGTGTTTGTCAATAAAGCTACTCGAATATGATATTTTTAATGTAGTTCTTTCCCCCGCTTTGTAAAATATTTTTACATCTGATTTTTCGAAACAACTATAGTGCGAGTCAACCAAATAGGCTGATGACACAGCCATACCGCGGTGAAGTTTTATAAGAGATGGAAAATAAAAAAAATGGAAGACTCAGCCATTTTTTACAAGAAAAAGAAAACCTTGCTTCTTTGCTTATAATCAATTAATTTTTATTTTTTTTTTAATTATTTGTTTCGCTCTTCAAGAGGATATTAAGACTCTTATACTGCGTGTAGCACAGAGCGAGCGAAGAATGAAAGATTGTGCAGTGGTTTGAGAAACTCAGGTGTAATTGGTTTCAACTCACTTCCGTGGGTGGAGCCCGAATCGGGACTGAGGAATTTTTTTATATCGACCTATTTGCTTTAACCTAATTCGCAGGATTTTATTCGACACTAGTTTTGATCTAAGAACTTTGAAGGTTTGGAAGAATTAGTTTAAACGACCCGCTGTCAGTGTCATGCCTTCACAGCAGAACCATCTACACACAATCTACACAAACTGCGATTTTGAAAACACAAATAAGGAACCAAGCCGATTCAACAACCACTACAACAGCGCCACCCATTAGTCAGACTACTATCACTGGTTGACCAACCCTCTGATAGTGCCATTAACTTGATCCCAATGGCAAATGGTGACTGGACCAGATTCGAAAAACTAGTCTAGGAATCGAACCTGCGACCTATCAACCAAATCAATTGAAAGGCAGGCGCTCAACCAATACAGATGGAATACAGATCAAGTACAGATGGAGTGGCAGTCTTCCGTTAAATATTTGGACATTCACCTTGACTCGAAATTAATGTCAAACGCAAATATCATCCAGCCCGTCCTTAATAGTTGCTTATCCTTATAGTAATATTTCCGTCAATTCTTTTATATGGTTTTGTCGTTTTGTACAGTTTTGCCTAAAAAATTGCAAGTATCACAAAATAAGGTTCTAAAATGATGTTAACCCTTCCGTGTCACCATTTAATTTGAAATCCGCACTAAAGAGCCAATGTTCAATTGATCTCCAACAGAATACGAAAACTCACTTGTTTTTCTAAGCAACTCTTTTCTAAACAAAATCGTCGTCTTTCGAGCAGGTTATGATTGTATAAACTTTCGTTGTTTAACATTTTAATCTTAAAAGAACATATAATTGTTATTTTTAAATCTGTTTACGTTTATTTTTTCGATATTTAATTATTTATCTATAGGATTTATTAACTGATTTAAATATTTATTTATTAAGTTAGTTTGATATTGTAATGCTGGGTAAACAATTAAAAAAAAAACCAACTTTTCTAATAAATGTAAACTAATACTTTTTTCTCAATCCATTTGTTCTCCTTTTTTGAACAAATTTCTTTTTTGCAGCAACTTGGCGCAGCGACGATGTTTCTTCTTCTTGTTTTTTCTTTCAACTCGTCATGTCAGTTTGAAGTTTCTGATTCTTTTGCCGAGGCTTCAGATGTGACCAAAATTCATTACAATATGTAATTTTATTTCATGATTGTTTAATGACATAACTATAACTGTGATAATTAATTTAACTAGTTGATTATTTTATTTTTTATTTATTTTTTGTTTAACTTTATGCTATATTTCGCTTTTCAAATAAAGGGTTTTGTGTTTGTAGTTTCCCTCAAAAGTATTAAGGACCATTTAATTGGTTAAAGAATTAAGGACCATTGAAATAAAAATAATATTAATACTCGCACCTTTCAAAGCACATTTAATTTCTCAGATTTGGATGAAATCCAGTGTATGTTAGTACACTCTTGAATCATTGTTCACTGTCATCCACAAGTTTCCGTATAATTCTATTGTCCAAAAAGTTCCCAATAGTATTGTTCTTTACAATTACAGAAAGACTCATTGGAAACACTGCTCCCGAAAAAGAAAACTCTCCTCGAACTCGCACAACCACCATCCAATAGGAATCTATTTAACGAGGAGATTGACGATTACCTGAAAAGGATGGACGACACCATAAGACAAACAATGATCAGAACGATTCCGAAGTATGAACTGAATGACAATGTCAATATATGTATACCGAAACACAATGATCGACGCACTTCAACGACAAAAAAGTTGGCTCCTGATGAGACTTAAACTGTTTTACAGACATTTTACAAACTATGAAGGTTAAGACCGTTAAGTCACTGATTAAAAATATTCAACAATTGATTTAACAAAGTTATTATTGTTTATAAACAATGACCAAAGCATGTTCTCTAAAATAACAAAAATATTTCGGAAACAAAATCAGAACGATCTTCAGTTTCTTAAACTTCCCCGAAACATGACCAACGAACGAACCCTCTGTCAGCAGGCATAGATCCAATTCAGGACGACAACTTTTTCGGGATCGAAGATCCTCAGGAGAAAGTTGAAGCAATTGGTGCGACGTGTCAAGATGTGAACAAAGTGAATGTTAGCACATGCCCGACCATATCTGGGAAAATCGTGTCCTGTTGCACAACTTCTACCTGCAATATCACATTGAGCACTGCCGATCGAAGAACACTGGTTTTACATTGTTCAACGACGATAATTTGGCAAATGATGTCATCGTCAATGAAGGGGTTCATCTTCTGTTCATTTCAAAGGAAGATTTCCTGGCTATTTTTAGTTCTCTGAGAAGTAAGAAATCTGTGGGAATCGACGAAATAATAAACATTGTTCTTAAATACCTTGCTCTAGAAGAAGTTTGAGAATTTGCTGAATAATAAACATTTACCAGCTCATTGGGAGACAGCTGTGGTGCAACCCATTCCTAAACGGAATAAAGACACTTCTAATCCGGCAAATCTCCAGTCGATAAGTCTACTTCCGAACATCAGTAAGGCATTTGAGAAAGTGATCAATTGAGACCTGACCGAGTGGGTTGAGGACAAAAATATTATCCCAGATAATCAATTCGGTTTTGGAGCGGGGCATGATTGCAGCGTCTAAGCTGGTCTCGGATATCCAATGGAACAAAGGTAAGAAACAATGCACGGGTGCCTTGTTGGTTGACTTGGTTGCAGGTGCTCTTTTTCAAGTTAGACCAGCTGGGCATTAGCAAAGCGATGCTGTACATAATCTTAGATATGCTCACCAGCAGGCAGTTTATTGTGAAAAATGGTAGTTTGACGTCTGCTGGAACTTTTGAAATTAACAACGGTCTACAACAGAGTGTAGCTATTTAGCCGATTTTTTTTACGATCTTCACAAATGATCTAGTTAGATCTCTCCGCCATTTAATAGCGTACGCAGATGACTTTATCGCGGACTGGTCCAATCCGAAGATCGAGGTTATCGTAAGTCTTTTGCAAAGATTCCCGGATATTGCGTTGCTTGGGCCCTCTAAAGAAGTGGCGAAAGTTCTCTATCGTTGGATGAAAAGGGCAGCCAATGGCGAATAGAAGTGTTGTAAGATACCTTGGGATCTGGCTAGATCAGTATTTTTATTTTAACAAACATATAGATACTGATCTAGCCAGAGCCGAGAGACTGTTTCATTGTAGCCAACTCGATGCCAAAATAAAGGTGATCTGCTTCATATCACCATTGCATATGGATGTCTCGTGTGGTTTAGCGGGAGAGCAAGATTGATGGAAAATGTTCGGGTTTTCGAGAGACGATGAATTAGGTCTCCATTTATGTAGAAAAAAATATAAAAAATTTAACCTCTTTATGAGGCTCCATTGGACGGAGCCATCCTATTCATAGTGGATAATTTTATAATGAGGCTAATTTGGAAATGCATTGCAAGAGCAATGGCTTCGAGCAGTTAAATCATCTCCGTGGCCTAATATCCCAATTTATTGTTGTGCGAACCCGTCCGCCTTAACCTTAAGCTTTCCTCTATCTCGACCTTAAAGGTTTAATATAGGAGAGATTAGCGGTCCCGGAATCTGTCACTAAGCCCGAAAAGCTTAAGATGGGCGACTCAATAATGATCGATACATTGGACCTAGCTCTATGGAGAATAACCGGTTCAGCAGATGTTGAGCAACAGTACCAGAAGTTTTTGTGGATTGAACTTGATGTGGAGATTTTTCGTCGTTTTCTTAACTATGTTTTCCCTTTTAGGACAAAAAAAGATAGCAAGTCCTGTCGGCCTTGGCTCAAGGTATATATATTTTAAGAAAAACATTTTTTAAGCTTATAAAAATATAATAAAATAATATAAATTAAACAAAAAAAAAAAAAATAAAAATTGTAAACATTTTTAGGTATTTAGTTTAAGGTAGTTAAAAAATTGTTTTACGGAAGTTTGAGATAAGTTTACAATAAGTACAATATAAAAAGTCCATTTGCAAAGTTTTCTTTCTTTTTATTAAAATTGATTGAAATTTTTTTAGTCAAAAAAATGTAATTTACTTTGTAAAATTCAACTTGTAGATATTCGAAAGTCAAAGATTTAAGTAATTGTAAAATTATTATAAAAAATACATTTTGAATTGAAAAAAGATCTTCCGAATTTTGTCTATCGATGTGGAACTTTTTGGTAAACTTAGTCCCAAGGCAGTTAAGTTGGCTTAAGGTGATATTGTTGGGCAATAGCTGGAAGGGTTTGGAAGAAATTTTTGGATCATAATCTCGCATAAAGATGAATGCAGATCAAGCCCGATTACATGTAGTTTGTTTTTTTCTAACATGTTTCCATTCTTTCTCATCGATACGGATGAGACCCCTAGGACCGGTAGTAGATGAATACCTCAAGACAATTGTCCATCGCCATGCTTGGCGCTTTGAACCCCGTAACGAGAGACCAACTTCTTTCAGCTGACGGCTGACAAATACTTACTTGTCCAAAAAATGTTGACCCGTTCGTGCGCAAGACTTGCGACCAGTCGGTTAATACCCAATCTTGATGCTCTCTTCATCAATCTTGTCTTTTGACTTCGTTTTGTGTCCATTAAAATGTTTCCGTGCTGTAAACAAACGTGAAAGGTTGTGGTCTTTAGAACAAATATCTGATTTAAGTGTGAACGATTCCATTCTGCCGTCGCGTCGCCGTCGATCCCACTTGTTTACTTTACTTAATAGCTTGGCTCTCTTGTTAACTTCCCATCAGGAAGTTCTTGTAATCGGTCCGATTTTCGAAATTCAAAATTTTTACATTTCTCCACGTTTGGCGGTCCCAGTAGTCGGATTCCATGATTTTTAGAAAGATGTCTGTGTGTGTGTGTACGTACGTACGTATGTACGTTTGTGCGGATTCTTTCGTACAGCCTAACTCGAGAACAAATCAAGCTATCGAAGCCAAATTGGTTTCATTCGAAGCGTGTGTGCATAAAGATCACCTGAAAAGCTTTTGGTTAAATTTCACGGGGTGGTTTGAATTTTATGACGAAAAAACTGTCAAAAAAAGGGACAATTTGACTTCTTCAATTAAAATCAATTTAGTTTTCCAATAAAAAAAGTTCAAAATTAATTAAATTTTTATTTTAGAGCTACCTTATCAGATAAAAAAATATGCATTAATATATACACTGCCGTTCATAAGTTTCCGGATTGATATAAAATTTTTTTTTGTTCAATTTTAATGCCAAAAGTTTCATCAATATTATGTTTATTTAGCCAATTGACTAAACTAAGTAAGTTACTAACTATAGAGACTACCAAAAAGACAAATTTCCACGGAAGTTCTTTGAAAATTGTTTCAGAAATGTGAATCCTGTAAGTCTTTTCCATTTTTAAAGACTCAGAGTGACGTCTGCAACACTGACACATGAAAACATCCTTAGAAAATTATGGGGCCACCAGTTTTTTTATTAAAAACCTGCTCGGCTGTAGCTTGACGCTTTGCTCATTTGCTCATGGCGCGAATTACATGAGGCAATTGAATTTAAAGCAAAAGCATCGAGAGGAACCTAAATGAGAAAGTTAAAATACATAGATAAATCTGCATTAATCGTATATTGCAAGGAAGACCATAACATCTGATTTAGTTTGTTTTCCACTGTTGTGGTTTTAAATCATGAACCCAATCCTAGAGGTCTTTCCAGAAAATGACACAGAGATAAAAAAATCTCTCGGAATCGGCGTGGAAAATCCTTTCAAAATCTGCAAAGAAAACTGGACTGAATGTGATCCTCTTTAAGCCATATATTTACCAGACAGAAAAAGATCCTTTGCTTAACAGTTACCACCTCGAAAGGAAGAGGTGGTGGAAATCTCTGGATTGAAACTATGCACTTTTGAACCCTTTCAAATAGGACATCAAGTTAATCACGCCTTAATATTCCGAGCAGTGGTTAATATCTTCCAAAGATAAGCAATCAAACAAAATTGATTGATTAAAAATAATTCCAAAAATACATGAAGTTGAGATAAGCAGTTGGTCCCCAAACTTTTAAAATATGAATCCATATAAACAGAGTTCTTACAAAATGTAATACTTTTGAAATTAAGCTTTATAATATTTGATAATAACTTTATTGAAGAAGTTGAAAAACAACTGCCAAAAGCAAATACAAATTCAACTTCAAATGTTAAAGTTGTTGTTATGAAATCCATTTTCGTAACTCTAAATTTAAAATATCTTATTTTCACGTTGAGTTGAATACTCTTAGAGGGATGACTGGCTAAGATTTTTGGTCGTTGGTCCTATATTACATTCGAAAATGCTTTCATTGAGTCGTTTAACGCAAGCCATGGACAGCCAGCCCGCAAAAACAATTGTCTCAAGACCTAGACGAAGTACAGATAGCAAGATAGAACTTCTAAAAGCGGCGGCGATGACTTAGTTGGGAGTATGCACCAACTCATCTGAAATACATGGTCAGAAGAAAGCATGCGAGCATGTCAATACGCACCACCTTTTCATCAATTTCAAGGTTGGTTTTGGTGTCTGTTTCGTCCACAGAGACGAGATTTATGAAGTCATGTCTAGGTTTGGCATCCCTGCCAAGCTCGTACTTTTGTGCAGGATGACGATGGAGAAACCCAGCTGCTCTATTGAGGTCGGCAAAGACGTCATCGACCCACTTGATGTCAAACAACATTTTAGACAAGGTGATGCACTGTCATGCGATTTCTTCAACATCATACTTGGGGCAATAGTGCAAAAGAACCTTGTCAACCTTTTGCCAGAAGGCAAAAAGAGGCATATGCTGTCATAAAGAAAGACCAAACCCTGATCAGAACGTTACCATAAACAGCTTTAACTTTGGGGTAGTTGGGGCTTTGTCGTGTCGCTCTATGAGACCATTATCGTCCCCGTCCTACTATATGGTGTAGAAGCATGGATACTTTCAAAAGCGGATGAAGGCCCCGTTGTTTCGAGAGAAAAGTGTGATATTTTGTCCCATCTGCATTGACGGTGAGTGGAGGAGAAGATTCAACAACCAATTGACTTAGCCAAAAGGATACAATATCAATTCTACGTGGACTGTAACGCCACCTCAAGTTAATAATTAAATGATTAATGACAAAGTCCAACCAGCTAACATGTTTAAAAAAAACGGTAAAAATTAGATTATTTCTGCAGTCAAACTAAAAATCTAATTTTCTTTAAGTATCATAGAAAGGTAACTCAATCAGAAAAAAAGTATTTTCAAATTCAAAAATGTTTATCTATCAAACTTTTCAATCTTGTGCACAACATTAGATAAATGTTACTAAATCAAAAACGATTATTTCCAAATTGTTGTCCTTATAACTTAAAAGAATACTTTCGTAAGTAAGTAATTACCGAAATGTTGAATTAAAATTAATGTTGAATACTCAACTTTACCTTCATAGCAGCTAACCATTTCCTTTCTTATCCCCATTTCAAGTAATAAATGTTATAGGATTTTAACTGAACTAGATAAATTTGCTAATGATTCAACTCAATTATTATTATCTCATACCTTATATTTCCACATGAATTTGTTTTAATTTAGATTTAATCTTCATATTTATATTTTTAATTTATTAGTCTAATATGTTTTAATTCAATTTAACCAACGTATTCTTTACATCGCTTATCTTTCACAGATTTATAAGTATTTCTTACTGTGTTAGCATGAACATAATAAGTACACCCTTTAATCTATACTTTCGACGCAAATCGTATTTTATTTAATTCTAAAAAGTGAGTATCTTAAAGTTGATGTTGGGAGCAAATTAAATAGCACCTTTATGTTTTTTTTTTTATCATGAGATGGGAAGTTCATGGTATGGGCAGGCATTCTCGCACCCAAACCAATTTTTAAAATGTTGATTTGAACCTTCCGTATCTCTGATGCATCTTTGAAGCCTATAATGGTGTACTCTCTAGTTCGATATATAAGGCTTATCTTCAATAGCACGTATAGTGTGCTCTTATCTTCCAAAAGAAGCCATTATAGGATGTTTCGGTTACAGGTGACCGGTATTAGATCATCCTGGAGAATTGGATCAATAACGGTCAGAGGATATGTAATTCCAACAAGACGATGCCACTGATTTGATATCTCTTGATTTCTTCTTATGGGGATACTTGAAGGAGAATTTGAACATCTACAAATACAACTTTGATGTTTCAGGTTCTATTTCATTTCATTTAATTGCTCATAAATAAATCCGAGAATTTATAAAGAAAAGAAGCTCCGTTAATGTGGTTTCCTTCTCTTGCGCAATCTAAAGTCCTTCAATGAACCCGCGGCCTACTGGCCAGATCCAAATCAATCGTTAGGCGAATTCACTGCTGATATAAAGACTATGATTGAAACTTCTTCACGTCTTCATGTTAATCCTAGTTCATTCTATGATTCTGAAAATCGGACAAACCATGCCGAGGTTTCACTTATAAGGCATATCGTACTTCCATTTTGTACTTGCCCTCGACAAGATCTTTAGCTGCTTTGAGAAGCTCATCACGAAGTTCGTCGTATTGGGCTTAAGCTTGGCTTTCACTTCACAATAATCTGGTGCGTGGCATTGTGGTGGGACAAGACGAATTTTGAGTGCCAAAATCAAAGCATATGACTTTCTGCATTAATGGTGTATTTATGCTTGTAGTCGTTTCATATTTTTTTATTTATTCTTTGCGTATGCATCTACCTACAAATCTCCGTTTCAGTGATAACCAGAGAAGCTCTTAAACAGCAATCAAAGGGCACGGCTAATACAGCGATCCAATTTTGGAATTCACTGTCTGATGTCATTTCGCCGTGCACAAAGATCAACCCACCAAAGTTAAAGAGGCGCCTTGCATTTGCATTTTCGACAATCTACATCACAAAAATAAAGCTTGAGGACGTTGTTACAGATTGTTATCAAATCATCCCGCGTTATTTTGACGGGCTTCTCCGAAAATTGTGCATATTTCTCCTGATTAGGTCGAACAATAAGACCGCAGCAAAAGGGATCAATCCTAAGGATATTTTCTTCATTTTTTCATGGATTCCTTAATCTGAACCAAAAGTGATTGAAATTGTGAACAAATATCTTGAACCTACCCGCGGAACCGTAAAAAGGGTAAAAATTTCCAAATAAATTTGTCAATAAATCGCCAGGATCCAAATCAAGACGGAAATGAAATATAAATTCTTTTTGAGAAGAAACAAAAGCAAAAATAAATAAAAAATCGTTTGAAATATTTCTTTAAAGATTGCCATGACTCTGGTGCACCCGCATGGAATAGACTCCCACAGCAACAACCTCATCCTTAATTCAACAAAATAATTTCAGGATACAGTTGGCGGAACTGAATATTGATAAGCTTGGGAAAATATTTATCCAGCTTTCGAATACATCCATCCATTGACCTTTCTCCAGAAAATGTTAAGTACGAAAAAATACAATTTACATTTCGAAACAGAAAAACCAAAAAATTATCATAATTTACCCACGTCCTTTCGCTTGGAATTAGTGCTGGGAAGGGGACAGTGCTGGAATTAGTGGGACAGCATAACAGAAAGTCATTTAGTAATGTAAATCATTAATTAAATTAGTTTTTTGTGTTTTCGTATCCCACATTGTTTGTCGTCCGGATCGTAGGACATCATTTATGCTAATGACAGGAAAATAATTTAAACTTCAAAACCCCAACCTCATCTTCAATGGGGCTTGCGCCATATGTCGACAGACATGCTGTCATTTCTTTGTCATGCCTCATTTGTGACACCATTGACCGTGACAGACTGTCAGAGAAACAGAAGGCTGCGTATGAAAACCAACATTCTATGCGCTTTAAAAAAGGTTCAACTGGTATTGTGCTTAATTATAAATAAGGAATGAGACGTCGGCTTTTTTTTTTTAAAAAACCCTGTAAAACAAACTGCGTAACCGTTCCTACTGATTGTGGAACCTCAATTCATTTCAATGACTACATCCGATTATTTAGGTCCATTTGAGATGGTTTTGGTCCTATTATAAGAATGGTTGGAGCCATAATGTGCTTGAGTGTCAAACAAAGTTTAATCGCAAGCCAAGCAACATACCCAAAACAACTGATTAGATTAAGTGTGCACAATACTGGTAGCTATGCGGCTTGTTTGGAACGTAGCCCGATTTTCAAGAATACAAGTACAAATCTTCAATTTCTGGCAATAAAAAAACAGCTTAGAAGGAGGTACTGGTGCACATTGGTTTTAAAATGATGCGGGAACGAGGACGAAAAGAAGATTGAGGCAACAAATTCCAAATGTGTGTGTGATTTATTGATGATTCACTTTTGTAATTTTCCTGGAAATTAATATTCCTGTATCTAGTAATGCCAGTTAAACCGTCCAACAGCCAAATGCAAGTTCAAGTATGTTTTGTTGTCCGAAATAATGTTTTCGTCTCGGTAAGATATGCCATTTAAGCAGCAGTGAACCTTTAATGTTGAAAACCGTATAGGCGCTCATTTATAAGTTTTCGCGTTTCATGATATTTCATAAGCTGACAGTGTACGTAGGCTGGCCTAGGCAACACTAAGTGTTGCCAGGTGCAATCTGACATTTCCATTGGAAAGCTTGAAATTTTTTAACATAACATCACTCAGAACGTGTTGTCATTTAATCGTGAATTGTTTTATTTACAGAGACTTGAAAAATTCATCTCGGCAAAAATGGAATTAACTCGTGAACGTGCGATCATTTTTCACAACTTTCGACGTGTATTTTCACGGCAAGAGTGCATTTAAATCTTTGTATGGCGATGAAACACCATCCTATAGCACTGTGAAAAACTGGTTTAATGAATTCAGTCATGGCCGACGCTCGCACAAAGGCGAATTCCGTGAACGTCGTCCAAAAACGGCCGTTGTGCCAGAGAACATTGATGCCGTGCGTGAACTGATAATGCAAGATCGTCATGTCACATACCGTGAGATAGAGACATCCCTGGGCATTTCTCCCACCAACATATATTCGATATTGCATGAACACCTGACCGTAAAAAAGGTATGTTCTCGTTGGATCCCTCACAATTTGACAATCGCTCAAAAAAGGCTCTTGACGATTGGTGCAAAGAAATGTTAAAAAAAAATACGATCGTGGTGCTTCAAAAGATGTTTATAAGATTGATTGTTTACAGGTGACGAATCATGGATCTATGGGTATGAGCCCGAAAAAAAACAACAATCTACCGTGTGGGTCTTTGAAGACGAGCCAAATCCAACAGAAGTTGTTCGTGGAAGAAGCACTTCGAAGCAAATGGTCACCTATTTCTTCGGCAAAACTGGTCATGTGGCGACTGTTCCGCTTGAGCAACGTAGTACTGTCAATTCTGAGTGGTACACATCAATTTGTTTGCCTGAAGTCTTCAGAATAATTCGAAAAACCAACAAGAGAAAACGAATCATGGTTCACCATGACAATGCGAGCTCTCACACATCGGCTCAAACTAGCGCCTTTTTGACCGAACAAAACGTCGAATTGATGAGTTATCCGCCGTTCAGCCCTGACTTGGCACCCAACGACTTCTTCTTATTCGCGCACATCAAGAAAAAAGCGTTCAAAAACCATGTTTTGGAGGTGTTTCAATCGAAGTGAAAAAAGTGTTTCGACAATTGGTTTGAGCGCATGCAAAAGTGTATAAATCATGCTGGAGAATACTTTGGATGATAAATATTCGCATTTACATTATAAGGCCAGAAATATTACTAGTAGCCTACGTATCACCGTATCCATGAACCAAGAAAGGAGTTCGAGGGTCAACCTTTTTAGGGACAGGCAATCTCCTCCGAAAGAGACCAGAAACAACCACCAGACAAAGAAGCTCATGGATTGGTTTTTGGCAGCACAGGTTCAGTCTTCGGAACCATAGAGGATATATCATCTGTGCCAGCGGTTTTTTGTGTACGTTTAATATACCTGGGATTATGCTAGTGCGAAAGCCAATTTGCCTCAATGAAGTAGTCTAATCTTTCTTTGGTGCATTGCGTTTCTCGGTTTAAGAGGAACACTTTCGGCAATAGCAATGTTCTTCGTTTAGAGCATTGCACGAAGACGGTCGTTCACCAAACCAGCCTAACGTACTTCTAAAAAAGCTTTCGTACATCAACTGCAGTTTGAGAGCTTTAACGCTGATATTTTGAAAAAATTTTGAGCGCATAGGAGCCGACAGGACCAAAATAAATTATGATTCGATTTTCGATTTTTTTCAAAGATTAATGGAAGCCTACATATTAGATCATTCGTGCTATGTGTGACCCAGTTTGATGACTATTGACTCAAAAAAATACTCCAAGAAATTTAAGCCGGGACAGATTCTCCTTTCCTACAAAGCACAATGCTCATGTTACAGATTCGGCGATATACAGAAACGAGCATTCGAGAGGAATATTCAATATTGTGCCTTTGGAAGAATGCACTTGACTTAAGACTTATATAACAGAGCGTATCAGAAACATGATCCGAAAAAAATATCGAGTTTATCATTTTGTACTAGAACTAGAGAAGTTACCGGGTCCAACCGCTCTTTATCCATTTTGCAATCCCAAGGCTGTTTCTTGACCAAAGTGCATCTACACAAGACATACTTTGATGTGATTAGGTTTTAGTGGCTGCTTGATGTACACATAGGCTCCATGTTGACTTCCTTTCACAAATTTGGGGAGTAGAAGTTTGTTTTCATTATGATTCGGGTAAGGTCTTGACAACACACATATGCAAGTTCTGATAGTCCATGATAAAGTAGGGGATCCAACGATTTTGGGCTTAATTTGGTTCTTACAGATTTGAGATTCTATAGGAATCATTTGATTATACGCCTTATCTAAAAACACTGTTCCACATCTTAGGAGAGTAGAACTCTTATGAAGGTTAGGTTACTTTAGGCTACAGGGGATGAAACTCCTTAAGATGGGGGCCTAGGAGGTCCATTATGATTCCCTTTTACAAACTGCGTCCTTATTAGAACTTTTGTTATGGCTTCTTGTGAAACCATTTGGTGTATCTGATGAAACTCATTAGGTCCTTGAGTGGTACTGTTGCGATTACTCCCAGTTCCCTAGACTTTCTGTCTCGAAGCGACTGATGGTTGGGGTATTCGCAAAGGAGGTATTCAAATGGTCTCTTCATCTTGGCAACCCCTACAAAAATCGTTGGAGATGATGCCCATTGAACCCATTGCGCAGAACTCCCATAAGGATGCATAAATCTTTCTTGTTTAAGACCAAAAGTCCATTTGCGTTTATTTCTAGCCAAAGACTTCGAAATATGGGACAATCGTCCCCAGAGTTCCATACTCTATTGCTACGTTCTCGAGTCAAAATGGCTTTAAGTCTCTCTGGCTCACACAGCGTTAGGTGTGGTAATCTTACCAGCATTTCGAATTCCTTTCCTGCCAAGTTCATCTGCCTTTTCTTTGCCGTCTATGTTCCAGTGTCCAGGAACCCAGATGATGGTAACCTTGTGACATTCGCCCAGATCATTTAGAACTCTAATGCAGCTGCCTACTGCTTTCGATTTTATGGCATTCTTGTTAAGTGCTTTTATTGCCGTTTGGCTGTCCACAAAGACGTTGTAGGACCGAGGTTCTCTGATAGTACTGCCAATGCAGCTGTTTCGTTGGCGAACATTTCAGCCTGAATTGATGTGCAACGTATTACAGAAGGCTCCAAACACTCTGTTCTTCTAACTTGGAACCATTGATGAGAAACACTTAAAGAACTACGGTAACGTTGGACTTTTGATCGTTCAATCTAGCCCGATCGATAAGGGCTAATTGTATATTTATTGACCTCCAAATCTTGTCGTTGCAGAAGGAATATCAATGGATGGAGCAGTCGATTGAGCACCTGCCTTTCAATTGAATAGATTGATGAGGCGTAGGTTCATACTGATCTGAGTCACCATTTGTCGCTGGGACCAAATAAACATAACCATCGTTGGTGAGGTCAATTAGCAATAGTGTGTTGCCATGCTAGTGTGATTTCGAGTTGTCAAAATAATGACTTGAGAAAACGATGCCGTTTACTTTGCTCTGGACGTGTAACACTGAACAAAGTACTGCCAATTGGAAGGGCTTTAAACAACTCGTTATCAAGTCCTATTTTCCTATTCACTCACCACTTATGGAGTCATCAAAACTTGAAAGACGTCTGTCCCTTAATCGGTCAGTTCCTCTCCTTATTCTTCTGCTCGTTTTGCAAAATGTATGAAAGTGGTTGTTCTAAGTCCTGTTAGATCCTGCCATCTAATATCCGTATAAGGGTACCATTAACATTATTACATAACCGGCATTAGATGTTACTGTCACTTTACAGCCTGATAAATCGCACTGATCAGGAATACTGCAAAAGAAATATCGGCATCGGAATTCCAGAGCTCCACCGAGTACGCAAGTTGGAAATCAATTTGGGTTTCTTGACCAGGAAGTCTATATCAAATTGAGAAGTTAGATGCTTTTCCAGAAACGTAGCATGAGTTAAGTCCTTCGTAAGTCATTCCTGTATTCAATTGAGTCCTACGCATACAAGCTTGTTCTACGATTTTAATGTCAGAGAAGCCAATGCCTTAGTCGGGGTGTTTCTAGCAGCTCGAGAAATAAGCAGACACTATGGATGTGACCAGCAACTCAAGTAAGTAAAAGGCCCAAGCTTTTCTCTCAAACACTAATAGACACGCACTGGCATTCGGCCTGGCAGATAGACGATCGAAGAAATTTTTATAACGAAGCAGGTCCTGAAATTAATGAACGGATTTCGAGATGATACTTAAAACCTCTTCATCTTCAAATTCGAAAAAATTACATTCATCGTGTTAAGCTCTATGATTTTTACAATTTTTACAATTTATCCTTATTGCTCAGATATATTTTACAATTTACAATTTTCCAATAATTTTTGACTTATAACTAGTACAAATAAGTTTCTGCGTTGGCATGAAGACTTAAATAAATTACATTTTTTCTTTCTTTGGCTTTTCTTATAACGCCATGGGTCTATGATGATGATTTTGAGGATGATGGTGATGATTATGCTGTTGATGATGGCTAGAATGCTTCTGGTTTCTAAGTGTAAGCCCCGGTGATAGATGGAGTGATTCTGCTTACTCTTGTCGAAGTCGTCTGTGAATCCTTCTGTATGAGCAATTCTATATTCCGGGGCCGTCATGGAAAGTGCATTGAGAAAGCGGTCTTCAATATGTGGACTACATGTAATTTTATTAATAATATTGTTGAGGTGGAAAGGGATTTTGCGTAGCATCTTTGAGGACAGTGCGCATAGATACTTTTCAATGGGTGGCATGTTTGCCATGTTGGACGGGTGGCTGGATTTCGGTGAAGACCTGTGCAGTAACGAAGTGCTTTTCGCTCGAAGATTTGAATTTTCTTCATAAGGCTTGGACTTATCGTTAACCATATTGGGAAAGAATATGTCACGATGGGACGGATTAGTTACTTGTACCACAAGAATTTGGTTCTTGTATCTAAACCGTTCCTTATTCTCATCAATAGAAGGATAAGGGATAGCGCTGTCACTTGGGAATTGAACCTGAATCTTTCCTCGAAGTGAATTCCTAGGTATTTGACCTTTTGTTCTGGTCGAATACTAGAACTATAGGGCACGTTCTTGCACTTGGTGGCTGACCATTGTATGAGACTGTCCTGAAGCAAATTAGTTCGGTTTTCGTCGTGTTAATTTTAATTCCCCATTTTTGATAATACTCCCAGAGTTTAAGGTTTTGTTCCTTGACATTGCGAAGAGTTATAGAAGGAATTCTTGAAATCTTGGAACTGAATCATTCGCAAAAAACAGTGTTCTCGGAATTTTGGGATTGGTCATGGGTATAGAAATTGAATAGCGGCGGCACAAGCTTTGTGCCCTGCGCTACTCCTCCATGAGTTTCAAAGAGTGGTGAAGAAAATGTTCATATACGAACGTAGAATTTACAACCCGTGCGGAAACTGTGGATGGTTTTAACAGTAGTAATGAGGAAATTCAGTCTATTTAGTTTGTCTAACAAATCAACGTTCCACAGTGTATCGAACACCTTTTCTATGCCAAGAAGGCAGGCGACTGTGTTCTCTTTCAACAACGGGTGAAAAGTGTAGTGGGATTGTTTGAACTCAAATTGATTTTGTTGGATTAAACCAATCGATTCACAGACCGATTCGAATTTCCTTAGTATCAGCATTTCCAGGAGTTTGCTGAAGGTTGGAAGGAGTGAGATAGGTCTGAATTGAGATATGAAGTTTACACTTGGCTTTTTGGGGCTTCGAAAGATTTCAGCTATTTTCCATTTGTTACGGAAGTAAGGAATATGAAAGCTGTGGCAGGTAGTTTTTTTTTATAACAAAGTTGGAAATTTTATCGGGCCCGGAGGATTTCTTGGCGTGTCCGCTACGAATCCCGAAAGAGAGCCAATCTCTCTTGGGTTTGTGAACTTATCTGGGGTTATCGGCGAAACTGAGGAATTTGTTTCCGAAAATAGGGTTATATGTAGCACATTTTCATCGGCTGGAGATGAGACTTCCGCGTTAACTTCGTGCAGAAATTGTGGAAGGTGGGTTGGAAGATGAAAAGTATGCTCAAGAAGGCATTGATCGTGAAAGTTCTGCTTAATGGAGCCGAGTGCTGGATGATAGCCAGGGAAGCACATCTGATATTGAGTAAAAGTTCTGCGTCGAATATTTGGTTCATAAGCGATGAGGAAGAAGAAAATACAACCAAACACTCAGTGAGCTCCATCAATATGTCGATGTAGTTCAAAAAACAAAAATTTGTGAAGAATTTTCCCGAAATGTAATGTCTTCTTCTTCAGTACAATTACACTGATATGATCAGTAAATTTTTCGTGATCCAGGCGAACAGTCGGGGAGAAAGTTCGAGATCTAACAAGCTGCTAAAAATTGTCAAACCTTAGCAGATGAAATTATGAGAAAATCTTTAAATGGACACCTACAAGCCTGTATCAGATTGGACGTTACTATGGGAAGGCTTGTATGCGTCTCATGCAGTAAATTTACAATTAAGTACGATGTAGAATAAACATATCGCAGATATGTACATCAGCAGGTGGTCACAAGAGTCATAATCACATTTAACTGACACAATCAATTGGTCACTTATACTTTTGTGAATTGCCCTAAATTATTTCCAACTTTCAAATTTGCTTTTAACAGGTTATGGTCGTCAAAAAATTGCTAATCACATGAAATCAGATAACAACCATTACAGTTTTCTGTTTTTATTTTAGTGAGAATACTAAGAATTATTGTTTAAATAATCTTTTGATCTCACAATTAACACTCCATTTGTTCTATGACTTATATGAGTTCGGAAATAACAAGTCTTAAAAACAGTTGTACCTAGTCTCTCTAGAATTTCTTTGTTCATGCTCTTGAAATACGGGTAAAATCTAGTACAACTATGATGATTTCACCCGAGATAAAGCTTGTATACCCAAGTAGACTTGGGTATAATAATTATCATGATGATATCATCGGTATTGCATTTAACTGACAGCTTTAAAATATTTGCTGGTACATTTTATATCTGACTTGATTATGACTCAGATGTTAATAAATCCTGCGTTCTTTTTCGGGATAAAGAAGGCTTGTTGCTGCTTTAACCACAATCATAACATTATATGAAAATATAAGAATAATTCCATGTTAGATTAAGTTACCTCATCAGAAAATTGCAAGTCCGAGTCTATATTAGTGGAGATTTATGTAAATGTGGCCTGTTATACCAGTCCCACCATCAATCGTAGATTGCTTTTGCTGGAGTTTAGAGCTCGTTTCCTTGCCTTGTTTCTCGGTTTATCTGTTATAAATTTTGCTGTGCTGCACATTGTTAGATTAACCCCAGTAATTTAAGGTTCTTATGTTGCCAAATTAATCATGCTTCTTTTAATAGCTTCCAGCAGGACACCTATTTTTTCTGATATTGATTTCCTTCTCCGTTCCTAGCTAGTTCGTCAGCTTTTTCGTTACCCGTTACACGTTTGTGTCCCGGTACCCATGTCAGACTAATGAAGTTTAGTGTTGCTTGTTTGTTTTGTTTGTGTTTACACCTCTTAGTCTTCGCAGTACTTAATGTTCAAGATGCCTTAAAACTGCGAGCGAAAAGTTTGGGCAGTATACCCCTGCCCCCCATATGAGAGCCGTCTGCATTTATTCTGATTACACCGGAGTTCCTTTGCGTATTTCTATTTGTTAAAAAATCTCTGTTTGGAAAAATTATCCTGAAGTTGTTGTGAAATGTTAAACGTTTTCTGACTTGGATCGCTTTGGCAATCAAATTGTGATGTCATCGCATGATCACAATTTTCGTGTGCGCGGTGTTTCACAAAGAGACATAATGCCTTGAGTCTTATGACCGAGAGTCCTGCTTGTTTATTCACTTTCAGTTATACTAGTGGAATATTTAAGACTAGTGGAAAAGTCTCTCGTAATGTAAACATTTTTATATATTATATTATATATTACATCATGGTAAATGCCTTAAACTTAATTAACTTAAAAACTTTAGTTTTACATAGATAGATATAATAGGACTACCGGTTGAAAATGTCGTTTTTTTTTTTTTCAAAAATCAATGCTTTATTGAAAAAAATTGATGTAAATTCAATATTCAAAGTATTGTCCATCGCTAGCCACACATTTTTCCCATTTGCCTGGCAATTCATGGATACCCGTTCTGAAAAATTCGACCGGTTTGGCCGCAATCCACGAATCAATCCATTTTTTGACATCATCGAAATGACGGAAGTGCAGGTCAGCCAGGCCATGATGCATCGATCGGAAGAGATAGTAATCGGATGGCGCAAGGTCTGGACTATACGGCGGGTGGGGTAGGACGTCCCATTTGAGCGTTGTAAGGTAAGTTTTGACGACATTTGCAACATTTGGCCGAGCATTGTCATGTTGCAAAATAACTTTATCGTGTCTTGCGACCGTTTCCGGCCGTTTTTCCTTCAGTGCTCGACTCAAACGCATCAATTGTCATCGGTAGACCTCGCCTGTGATTGTTTCATTCGGTTTAAGCAGCTCATAATACACAACACCTTTCTGGTCCCACCAAATGCACAGCAAAACCTTCAGGCCATGATTATTCTGAACGGCCGTCGATGTTGAGGCATGTCCGGGGTATCCACACGTTGCCCGGCGTTTTGGATTATCGTAATGTACGCATTTTTCATCACCAGTGATGATTCGATGCAAAACAAAATTCTTTTTTTGGCGTTCAAGCAGCATTTCGGACGTGCAAAATTGGCATTCGACGTCTCGTGGCTTTAATTCATACGGCACCCAATGTCCTACCTTCCGGATCATTCCCATTGCTTTCAAACGATCGGAAATGTTTTGCTGAGCGACGCAAAGTGATTTTGCAAGTTTTTCTTGCGTTTGTGACGGATCTTGATCGAGCAATGCCTCCAGTTCATGGTCTTCAAACTTTTTCACCTGGCCAGGGCGTTCTTTGTCTTCGATGTCGAAATCACCATCTTTGAACCGCTTAAACCACCGCTGATACATTCTAACGTCTATAGTATAGCCCGGGTAAGCTTCGGTAAGCAATTGATGCGCTTCGGTTGCTTTTTTCTTTAAATGAAAGAAGCATATTAAAACTTCCCGCAAATGTTGTTTTGAAGGCACGAATGTAGACATTTTACGACTTTACAAAAACTTGTGTGTTTTCACTAATGACCAACAACCTAGACTGAAATAATTATACAATGACAAGAAGTTTCTGATGTGACAGCTGTCATGGTCAAAATTCACCTCAGAGTAATAGATATGAAGTTGTCTGCAATAACGACATTTTCAACCGGTAGTCCTATTAATTAAATGAATTCCAATTTAATAAATAGTATTGTTCTCATTCTTATAATTCAGTCTTAAAAGCCTTCTAGCTGTTTCAAAAAGATTCAATTAGACTTCAAAGAACTCAAGCTACCTAAAATTATTGCAATTCTTTCGACGCCTGAAGCCTTTTGATTGATTTTTTTTGAATAGGTGTTGCAAAGACTAAGAGTTTAATGGGAAATGTTAGTTTAGGTTAAAGTATTAATTTTAATTAATTATAAAGAATGGATTAAAAGACTAGGACTTCACAGAACGTAATCTGAAGTTTGCCACTGTAAAAGCTTGCAAAAGTCTTAACGCAATATCACAGCTGAATAATTTCCGAAAAAAAATTAACTTTTGACTTTTTCGTCTGGTAAGCATGTTCCAAGAAATTGGCATTAATGTCGTCGTTCCTGGATGTCGTTAAGGGAGTCCCACAGGGGTCCATTCTTGGTTCTTTACTTTTTTGTCTGTATGTTAATGAATTCCTCGATTAGCCAAGCACTGCACTGTGCACATGTATGCTGATGATGTCCAGCTCTACCTGACATGTCCGCTCCCTTGCATCGCGAGTGCGATTGGTGACATAAATGCAGATCTAAATAGAATTCATAACTGGGCCACAAAGCACAACTTATCTCTGAGCCCAATGAAATCTAAAGCGCTCTGAATTTATAAAAGAAGACTCGGCACAACTTATATCCCACCAATCAAACTCGATCAAGAAACCTAAGAGTTCGTCTGCACAGCCAGAAACTTAGGTATGGTTTTTAACGACATACCGATCATGTAGTGGCTACCGTAGAGAAATTATACAGTAGCCTCCGTTTATTATGGACCACTCAATATTTCATACCTACAAATGTAAAAATGTTACTGGTGAGGTCGTTGCTGTTAGCCATTCTGCTTTACGGATGCGAAGTCTTTAGTAAATTGGACTATGATATAAATAGAAAATTAAATATCATTTACAGCAATTTTGAGAGGTATATTTTTAATATCCGTTACCATGACTATATATCAGCTCACTCTAAGCAGATCACGGGCCTAACATTAAGCAAACTTCTTGAGTTCCATTCACTTAGCCTGCTGAACAAAATTATTCAAACGGGTCAGCCTGAATATCTATGCAACAGACTTAATTTTGGAACTTCTCAAAGATCGTTTGCTTTAATCCAGCCAAGGTATAATTGTTTAGTTTCTGAAAGAACTTTTTTTGTCCACGTCGCTCGACTATAGAACTCACTGCCCATAGCACTTAGAAGAATCAGAAGCGCAAACAGTTTTAAGACCCTCCTCTTCGAACATTTGGCAAATGATATAGTAAATTAAACAAAAGTTATCCTATTCTTATTCTATCTTCTTTCTCCTTATGCAAGTAGTTTTCGCTTAGTTTTTTTTTTCTAAACTTGTGATCATAAATTTAATTGAATTATGTAATCTGTTTTAAATATCTATATATTATTACTTAGACTTTTGGTTAGTACCTTAAGGCCTTCACTACTTATAATATTTTAATCTTAATGTGCAAATATTCATTTTAAATAAATTCAAATACAAATACAAAATATCACCGTAAACAGCTTAAATAAATACATATAATAAAATAATAAAGAAATAAACACAAAGTATGAAATCCAGTTCACAAGTTTGTTTTCTTTTCAGCCCAATTAAAGGGCAGCCTAAGAACTTTGCGATATGTCAACATTCTTACTTTCGAAAATCTGACCTACATATTACAAAAACTTCCAAATGGGGAGTTAAGGATGAAACATTTTTTCATTAGTATTCGACGACGCACTTTAAAGGAACTTATCGTAGCAAAGTTAATCTGCTCACAAAAAAGAAAAAAAAACTTTCCTGAACTTCCGTTTATGTTAACGAATATTTTCCCGAGGTGTAGTGCACATTCTTTAGCCTCCTTTGCTACTTATACTACACGCTTCATTATTCTTTTTTAGTCGTATCAAAAGAATGATAAACTTTAAATTTGAAGCGATACAATATCTTTTTTCATCTTGTTTTACGGGAAAAAATGCAAAAACTTTTTACATCATCTCTAAAAATATGTAAAGTCTGCTGCTCTGCAGTTGTCCTTTTCTTGTTGTCCTTTTAAAAACTAGTGTAAGACTTTTTTGTTCTTGTTTTTTACCTTAGAGGAAACGTTAAAGTGTATTGTAATTAAAGGCCGATAGTATAAATAACGTGGGTGCTCGTTGTAAAGATATTTCTCGTAGGTCGGTGGTTGGAAACTCGTCCTTGTAAGAAAGTACCCGCTCAAGTTTCAATTATTTCATGAAAATAGCTACTTTTTCTGAGAGACTCACCTTGCTGTGTGTGCGAAAATTTCGTGGAATTCTTCCATTGAGTGGAATGAAATGAAAGAATCCACATCGAGTGTGGGTGGCTCACGATCAAGCCACAGTTAAGTGGATATTTTTTTATACAATAAATGACTTTGTATGAAGAAAGTTTGGAGTAAGAAAGGTTTGGGAAATTCACAGTTTTCAGCTTTCTGTTAAAAACTTTGAACTTCTTTCACATTCTTCATAAAAGTGGCTTAAGAACGTGGGTTTTTGAATTCGAAAAAAGACATTTTTGGACAAGTTTATGTTTCACAAGGCAGAAAGGATCTATACTTGAATCGATGAAACATTTCAATTCTCATTTTAGTGTTTAAAAAAAAATTAAACCGCAAGTAAATGGGATCAAAGGGAAGAAAGAACGCCTACATTCATCTTGAATTGCTTCATATTGTTATGACTGGGAGGAACAGAGTGTGGGATAGAATTCCGCATTTAAGTTGAACGTTTATGGAAGGCATCTCTTAACTGAAAGTGCCATTCTTGGATAATGGTTGGCCATTGACATTTCACCGATGAGCCAGTAGCCCACGTTGAGTTTTGAAGGCACTCTGTTTTCACTTTTAAGATCCACATTCTGTTAATATTGGAATTGAATAAGTTCAACATACCAAAGGTGAGACACGTCAATATTTGTTTTTATTAAAAGGTCATTCGATTCGACAGACAATAAAAGACCTACTCTAAGACTCGAACAAGGAATCCATCAATTGATTCAATTACAGTACAGGCTTTTAAAGAACAACGTCATACAGCCGTTGAATATAACATAAGTACAACCCGTCTCACTTGATTACGAACAGACATTTTTTTGTTTTACGATATTTTCCAAACCCTTAACTTATCTGGGAAAAACGAGCTGCACAAGAAATGAAGGGTATATGGCATTATGTATTTTTATATAGCTTCCCACAGAAAAAAACTCAAACTGCATCTAATTATACGAGTATTGAATTAAGTGAGCATTAAATCGATCGTTAGAAGGCTTTCATAGCATATCGGGCCCTTAAATGACATTATTTAAGATATTTTGTTCACAGAAAACAGCAGATTCTGTCATTTTCGATTCTAACGATGTCATACTCACAAACTTGTGTTCAAGCTTGTGGCGGTAACGATACAAGAAAAAAAAAAATGATTTAAAAAAAACTTAATAATTCTTCATTTGTAATTTATAGAATATTTTAAATTAAATAAAAATTAATAAAACATTGAAGTTTAAACAATTTCTACTCAAATAAACAAAAATTAACTGCAATAAGCACTCTCTAAAATTAACTTTCTTCTTCGTCAGTTTCATTTAAGACAGCTTTTAGATAAGCTTCTGTTTAAGCGCCATTTTGCGAAAAAATTGTCGTCCTGAAAAGCCTAGCATTCTAAAATATTGTGAATTGCCTTAAATATTTTTATGTATTCGGCATATATTAGAACTCTTACAACATCGTTAATAGACATAATGAATAACAGAGGACCTAGAATGCTACCCTGAGGCACGCCTGAGGCAGCGTTTATTGATTAAGAGATTGATGCTCTAAACAAGACTTGATAGGATTGCCCGTCAAGATACGAACATATCCATACCACAATGGGCGCAGGGAAACCAAAAGCTCATTTTAAAAGCTATTAGCTTATTGAAAAGCTTATCATAAGCCTTATTGCAGTCAGTGTAAACACAGTCAACTTGATTTCATTCTTATATGGTTTTATTTGTAAACTAGAAGAAAAGCCTGTCGTACGACGGGAAGAATATCGTACACATTTATGTTATCAATTTTATTTTATATATGTATATAGCATATATTATGCCAAGTTTAAAACTGATGTACATATGTACAGTTAGCGTAAAAAAGTTTGCGTACAAGACACACAACAAATTTTAATTTGATAAAATACGGGGGATTTGAATAAGAAATTATTTTTTTTATTGAGTTCAGTTAAGACAATATTTATTTACTAATTGTAGAGTAAAAAGCAAAAATAGCTAAAAAAATAATTAAAAATGAATTAAAGTAACGCAAGACAAAGTATGTGTACATTATATAAAACTTAACTTAATATGAATAATTCAATATTTTGTTGCGTACCCTCGTCTGAATATGACTTCTTTCAATCGTCTTCCCATTGAATCAACCAAGCGTTTCGTATCTTCTTGAGTTATTTTGCTCCATTCCTCAAGCAGCATTTCTTTGAGCATGTTTTTGGATGATATGCTATGTTGACGAATGCGGCGGTCCAACAACTCCCAAAAATATTCAATGGGATTAAGGTCTGGGAATTGTGGGGGTCTACGCAACTGCTTTGGGACATTAAACAGTAGCAAAAGCTTTACAATGTGAGCAGTATGCTTGGGATTATTATCTTGCTGGAATATAAATTGATCACCCAAGCTGAATTTGTTGGCATTTTCACGGATATCTTTTTAATGACGTTTAAATACTGGAATTTATCCATTGTATTTTCAATAAATTCTAAGTTCCCAACCCCATTTGCTGCCTTACGCCCCCAAATCATGACCCCTCAACCATCATGTTTCACTGTTGGTAATAGGTTTTCTTTATTCCATTCAGTTGCTGGTTTTCTCCAAACAATACCGTGTCCATCCAATCCAAATATGCAAAATCTACTTTCGTCTGAAGACAATACTAGTATATTGTTCCAAAAACTTTCCGGTTCGTCAATATGCTCTGTGGCAAAAGCAACACGCTTCCTTCGGTTGGTTTTTGAAATATAAGGTTTTTTCCTTCCAGATCGTTCATGATAACTTTCATCTCTTAGGATATTTCTGACAGCTTACTGTCTTGTTAAACTTTCCTTCGATTATCTTCACTGTTTTAGGTACACTTTTTCGTGGATTTGCTTTTACTTCAGCCAAAACTGACCTTTTTTTCTGGCTGTAAGTAGTGTTGGGCGTCCAGATCTATATTTAGAAGTAAATATATATATATACGAAAAGTTTTTGCGTAATTTTCTAATTTCAAATAGTTTAGTTTCCATCAAAATATTTAAATTTTTTATGAGCCGATAAGTTTTTCTGGTGTTTTTCTTAAGAGGCTGGTAATGTACGCAGACTTTTTACACTAGCTGTATGTATATATGATGGAATGAAAGGGGAAGGGACGTAGGCCCTCTTCCGAGTGTTGCTTTTTATACTGTTTTTGTTTAATATATATTTTTTTTAAATTAGATTTATTAAGCTCATGCGACGAACTCTGGACATTCAAACGTGGAGTTGACTGTGTCTAAATATTGAATCTGGTTAATTAATACCAGCCTTTACAAATGTTCGCCCTTGTGACTTTTTGATTTTCATTGCAAATGTTTATTAAATTTATTAATATGCTTACACTCCGAATTTGATTGCCTTAAAGAAAAAGTATTGGATAAACATTTTATTTTATTCTTCAGTTTGTCTTTGATTTGGGTTATTTAATCAAATCGCAGTGAACTTAAAAATTCATTTCAAGTGGTGGCTCACCATCAGCGTTTTGCAAGACGACTGCTACTTGGTGCTTTGTGCTTGATGCAACCAAAGATCAATTACATTAAAATGAGGTGTAATAAGCCCTGCATTACTCGTTTAAAACGTGCGAAATTTTCTTTTTAACTGACGCGCACTTCGATTTCCGCGGCTATATAAAAAAAGCTAATTTGCTGAATTAGGGAAGCACTCCAATGTATCCTAAACTTTTGACTGTTTGGTGTGGTTTTTCGAGTGACTGTATGTTTGGCCAATTTTTTTGCTAAGATGGCTTTTAAGGGAAGGAACGTTTCAGTCGAAGAAGAACTCTACTAGAGCATGACATTTATGGCAATAAAGTGAAGATTAGAACTTGGACGAGTTATGATTCCGACAACATGGGGCAACGTGCCAAGCAAGTCATCCAAAAATCGATTTAGTATCACACATTATCTTTGACCAATCGTTTGGACAATTTTGCGTGGCCGACACAGTAAAGATATTGGTGAAGATATTCTTGAAAGAACGGCTGGTGCCATTGGAATTTGTTTTTTCAGAACGGCCTACTGCCAAACTTCTCAGAAAATCATTTAAACAAAATTATATTTCACAATTTATCAGAAGTTGCACCTTTTTCAATAAAGCAGCATCGTTGAACAATATGAAAAAATTGGTTTGGGTGCGAATAGGTCTGCCCATACCATGAACTTCCCATCTCAAGATAAAAAAAAATGTGGGTGCTATTTTATTTGCCGCCACCATCAAATTCCAATTGGGTTGAGAAAACATCAATCATTCAATAGAAAAATGCCAAGGGTCTTACAAAATTGCTTTCTTAGCCACGGGTATTCCTCGTTTGACCTCAACGCTGGTGTCATTATCTCTGTTTGCAGCGAAGCCTAAGCAAAGTCCCTAACTACTACAAAGTTATAGCTGTTTAAATACAACATATGTTTCTTTTTGCCCTAGTATACAAAAGGACGAGCTTGGTTGGGATGCTAAACCTAGACATGGCTTCATACATCTCGTCTCTGTGGACGAAACAGAAATTCTTCGTTGCCGTAATACAGTCTGCACAATTGATTCTTCCATGTCCTGAGCATGGGTTGCAATTCTACTATGATTTTTCCATTTTGAATTTTGCAGGCTTTGGTTTGGGATCTGTAACCATGAGATAATTGTTTTATCTGTCGGTAGAATTTTCGAACCCCTTTCCTTTTTCTTAATCTCTTAACATTTTCGATCACGCGCTTTTCATGTATTTTCCTAGATGTTGTGCACGAGATTAAAACAGCCAATTAGAGCACTTTATAACCCGTTTGTTCCAACTAACGGCCGATTGCATTTACTGTTCTGGTCAATAGAAAACAAAAGAGGGTTGTTTCTGAATTCCATTTAATGCTTATTTTCCTAGTGACCAAAATGCTTTTCCTTTGTGCGGGAGTTTTGTTTGCCAAAAGAATGCAAATTGTAAAATCAGATTGTTACTGAAATTGTTTTGTCTGTGACCAAAATGTCCAACTTATAACCAACATAGTGGCACACAGGCATCGCTCTAAGAGCATAGAACATAAGATAAGATGTGTCAAATTTGGAGTTATATTACGACAACCTTAACATTGGAAGTTGAATTTGTTTTTCAACTTCACTAATTTTAACCCGTTAGACAGCCAGAATTAAGAAATAATATGTGGACAAGTAAAACTTGAGCTGAGCTATCACTGAAGCGTCGCTTACAAATTATAATTGTGAAAGACCGCTTATGTCAACTCCTTGTTCAATGTATTTTAGAAAATATTTCTACTACCAACGACGATGCACTTTTTGTGCTCGGAATATTAAATCGTGATTACCTTTATGTCGATTAAGTTCAAAAGTACATACTTTCAGTCGAGAGTCCACCATCTCTTCCATCCGAGCTAAGGAAATGTTCAGCATAGGATCTTATTTTTTCCGGTAAATAGATGACCTTAAGAGTAGCACATATAGTCCAGTTTTCTTTGGAGATTTCGACAGCTTTTTCCAGGCGGATTTCGAGAGATTTTTTTTCCATGTGTCATTTACTGGAAAGACCTCTAGACTTTGGTTTAAGATAAGAAACCACAACAATGGAAAACAAACTTAATCTTTGAATGTTTTGATCTTCCTAGCAAAACTTTTTAATATGCGAGTAATGCAATTTTATCTATCTCGATGATTTTTCTACCAAATCAATTGCCTCATGTATGCTGCCCCAGGAGTTTCTTTTTCCAATATGGTTTAAAGATAAAAAAAATCAAGCAACAGCAGGTCTTGAACAAAAATACTGATGGCATCATCATTTTCTAAGGATGTTTTCAAGTGTCAGCGTGGTACCGTAATTCGAAATCATGAGAAAAAAAAAGATTAATAGGATTCACATTTCTAAAACAATTTTCCGAGTACTGTCGTAGAAATGTGGGTCAAGAAATAGAGAAAGGGGCACCTTAAAATATAAAATGGCCTCAAATTAATACTGTTTTAGTCTGGACGTATATCTGTAAAGGTAATAACTAACTTATTTTAGTCAATTGGCTAAATAAATATGATGCTGATGAAACTTTTGGAATTAAAATTCAACAAATTATTTACAAATTACAACAACTTAATTTGTTCTCGAGTTAGATTGCTCGAAAGAATCCACACAAACGTACATACGTACACACACACACACAGTCATCTTTCTAAAAACAATGAATTCCGACTTCTGGGACCTCGAAAGGTCGAGATATGTAAAAATTTTGAATTTCGAAATTTATATTTTTAGCTGCCCTTGAGGAAAACCATATACTCGTATATATTTTCGTTTTTGGATCACTTAAAATACGAATTGCGTATTTAACAATGCTAGATTTACATATTTCAATTTGGAAATACTTTTTTTCTGATTGAGTTACCTATCTATGATACTAAAAGAAAATTAGATTTTTAGTTTGACTGCAGAAATAACTAAATATAATTTAAAATAATTTTTACCGTTTTTTTAACTAGCTGGTTGGACCTTTTTTGTCATTAATCATTTAATAATTAACTTGAGGTGGCGTTACAGTCCACGAAGCATTGGTATTTTATCTTTTTGGCTAAGTCAATTGGTTGTTGAACCTTCTCCTCCACTCACCGTCAATGCATATGGGACAAAAGATCACACTTTTCTCTCGAAACAACGGGGCCTTCATCCGCTTTTGAAAGTATCCATTTATCTACACCATATAGTAGGACAGGCATGATATTGGTCTCAAAAAGCGACACTTCAGTTCTTCGAAGAGGGCTTAGCTTTAATAGCTAGAGGTATTCTTCGTTTGATCTCAGCGCTGATGTTATTATCTGTATTTATAGCGGAGCCAAGATAGACAAAGCCCCAACTACCTCAAAGTTATAGCTGTTTATGGTAACGTTCTGATCAGGGTTTGGTCTTTCTTTATGACAGCATATGCCTCTTTTTGCCTTCTGGCGTTGACAGGGTTCTTTTGCACTATTGTCCTAAGAATGATGTTGAAGAAATCGCATGATAGTGCGTCATCTTGTCTAAAATTTTGTTTGACATCATCATCAACAACCTTGAAATTGATGAAAATGTGGTGCGTACTGACTTGGCGCTCCTGGGTTTTCCCAAGATCTGCCGTTATGTTAATATTTGGTTTATGGTGGACTTTTCTGGTAGGAAACCATATTAATACGGACCTATCAGGATGTTGACGAACTGCTTCAGACGTTCACATCATACGGCGGAAAGGATGTTAAAGGCAATTTTGAGGAGATTGATACCTCTATAATTGGCTTCCTTCCTTCAGGATTGGGCAACCAATACTGAGATTCTATCATCTCGCATGCTTTCTTCCAACCATATACTATATTGCAGATGAGTTGGTGCAAACTCCCAACTAAGTCATTGCCGCCGCTTTTAGAAGTTCTATCTTGCTATATGTACTTCGTCTAGGTGAGGTAGATGGCATTGTTGGTTCTTCCATGTCCTCAGCATTGACTGAAATTCTACTATGATATTTCCATTTCGAATTTTACAGGCTTCGGCTTGGGGTGTGTAACCTTGAGGTAATTTTTTTTGATGGCTGTCCATGGCTTGCATTAAACAACTCAATGAAATCATTTTCGACTGTAATATAGGACCAACGACCCAAAGTCTTAGTCACTCATCCCTCTTAGAGCATCAACCTCAACGTAAAGATAAGAGATTTTAAATTTAGAGTTGCGAAAATCGATTTCATAACAACAACTTTAACTTTGGAAGTTGAATTTGTATTTGCTTTTGGCAGTTGTTTTTCAACTTCTTCAATAAAGTGTTATAAATCAGACAGCCAGAATTACCAAATATTATATAGTTTAGTTGCAAAAGTATTACATTTTGTAAGAACTCTGTTTATAAGGATTCATATTTTAAAAGTTTGAGGACCAACTGCTTATCTCAACTTTATTTATTTTTGGAATTATTTTTAATCAATCAAATTTGTTTGATTGCTTTTCTTTGAGAGATATTAACCACTGCTCGGAATATTTAGGCGTGATTAACTTTATGTAATTTTTGAAAGGGTTCAAAAGTACATATTTTCAATCCAGAGATTTCCACCACCTCTTCCTTCCGAGCTGGTAACTGCTCAGCAAAGGTTCTTTTTCTATCTGGTAAATATATGGCATAAAGAGGATCACATTCAGTCCAGTTTTCTTTGCAGAATTTGATAGGATTTTCCACGCCGATTCCTAGAGATTTTTTTTATCCATGTGTCATTTTCTATAAAGACATCTAGGATTGGGTTCATGATAAGAAATCACAACAGGGGAAAACAAACTAAATCGGATGTTTTGGTCTTCCTTGCAGCAATGCGGTTTTAGCCATGTGTTTTGACCTTCTCATTTAGCTTTCTCTCGATGCTTTTTCTTTGAATTCAATTGCCTCATGTAAGTTGCACCATGAGCTTCTTTTTTCTAATATATTATAACTATAAAAAAGCATCAAGCTACAGCCGAGTAGGTTTTGAAAAAAAAAAAACTGGTGGCTCCATAATTTTCAAAGGATTTTTTTATGTGTCAGTATTGCAGACGTCACTCTGAGTCTTGAAAAATGGGAAAGACTTACAGGTTTCACATTTCTGAAACAATTTTCAAAGAACTTCCGTGGAAATTTGGATCAGGAAATAGAGAAAGGGGCATATCAATGTATGAAATGGCCTGAACTAAAAACTGTTTTAGTCTTTTTGGTAGTCTTTATAGTTAGTAACTTATTTAGTTAAGTCAGTTGGCTAAATAAACATAATATTAATGAAACTTTTGGCATTAAAATTGAACAAAAAAAAAATGTATACGAATTTGTCCGGGAACTTATAAACGGCAGTGTATATGTTTATGCAAATTTTTTCATCTGATAAGACACCTATAAACTATAAATTTAATTAATTTTGAACTTTTTTTATTGGAAAACTAAATTGATTTTAATTGAAGAAGTGAAAATGTCCCTTTTTTTGACAGTTTTTTCGTCATAAAATTCAAACCACCCTGTGAAATTTAACCAAAACCTTTTCAGGTGATCTTTATGCACACACGCTTCGAATGAAACCATGGCTTGGATAGCTTGATTTGTTCTCGAGTTAGGCTGTACGAAAGAATCCGCACAAACGTACGTACGTACGTACGTACACACACACACACAGACATCTTTCTAAAAATCATGGAATCCGACTACTGGGACCGCCAAACGTGGAGAAATGTAAAAATTTTGAATTTCGAAAATCGGACCGATTACAAGAACTTCCTGATGGGAAGTTAATAAAATGAAACAAAATTGAATTAGCTCTAGAGGCCTTGGCTTTCTCCAATTTCCTTTTATAATTGGTTTAATAAACAAATGCAAAACACATCACACGATAGAACGAAACGAGGAATTCAATTGCAAGAAATGACAGCTATCCTCTTCATAAAACTATTAAACAAACTGGTTTGGGTGCGAGTAGGTCTGCCCATACCATGAACTTCCCATCTCAAGATAAAAAAAATTTAGGTGCTATTTTATTTGCCGCCACCATCAAATTTCATTTGGAATATGAAAACATCATTCATTCCCTAAACAAATGCATTGCAATAAAAATAAATACATATTTTATTCAGCTTTAAATCTTTTGAAAAAAAAAAAAATTTGCTAATTTAATATTAATTTTTCACACTTTTCTCTCGAAACTACAAAAGTCGCCTTCATCCGCTTTTAGTAGGACGGGGAAGATAGAGGTCTTATAGAGCAAAGGTCTTGCACAAAAGAACGAGCTTGGATGGGATACCAGGTAGGATGTCGGGTAGACGCTGTTGCCTGCGGAATTTTATTCTTCGTTGCCATTCTACAGTCTGCACAAGTGGTTCTTCCATGTCCTCAGCATTGACTGCAATTCCAATCTGATTTTTCCATATTGAACTATACAGGCTTAAGTTTGGGGTCTGTTACCCTGAGAAAATTGTTTTATCTGTTGCTAGAATTTTCGAACCACTTTCTTGTTTCTAGATCTCTTAACATACTCGATCGCGCGTTTCTCAAGTTGTTTTTCAAATTCACCAATATATTTTTTAAACTATATAAGTTTAAATTGTGCTGAGCTAACACTGAAACGTCACTAACAAATTATTACTATTCTAGTAAAAAAAAAGTTTAGAAAGTTGTTTTGAAATGAGAAAAGGTTTTTTCGATATAAACATTGTGAAAGACCGCATATGTCAACTCCTTGGTCAATGAGTTTTCTACATTATTTCTACGACCTTGTATGATGCACTTGTTGTGCTCGGAATATTGAAGCGAATGCAAAGTTTCAGTCAAGAGATTACCACAATCTCTTCCTTCCGAGCTAGGGAAATTTTTAGTATCGGGACTCTTTCTTTCTGGTATAAAGATGGCTCTACATTCAGTCCAGTTTTCCTTGCAAAGACCTCAAGACTCTGGTTCATGATAAGAAACCAGAACAGTGGTTAGCAAACTAAGTCTTTGGATATGATCGTACTCGCAACGCAATTTTATCCATGTTTTCATGTGTCAGTGTTGTAGACGTCACAAGGAATCATGAAAAATGAAAATGATTTCTGAAAATTTTCCAAACACACTGGAAACGTGGATCAAGAAATAAAGAAAATAGGAAATGAGCTCAACTTAATACTGTTAAAGTCTTAAAATTAGTATTTTTAGTTCTGAACCAACTTAACACAAACTTAACACAAACGTACGACCGTACGTACGTTCGTACACACACACAGACATCTTTCTAAAAACAATGGAATCCGACTACTGAGACCGCGAAACTTGGAGAAATGTAAAAATCTTGAATTTCGAAAATCGGGCCGATTGCATGAACTTCCTGATAGGAAGTTTATTAAACTAGTCTTAAGTTATAATCCTGTGATTAAGAACATTCGAGTACTTCACGCTATTTTTAGGATCAAGCTGAATCCGCGATCGCTCGATACTTCAACATGAGGATCGATCTTGCATTTAAGTCATCGAGCCATTTTATTCGTCAGATTTTCGCCTGGCGTACCTAAATGCCGATCTAGAAAGGCCCAACCAACTATAGCCCATGGTTTCAAAATGCCCTTTTTTCCCGAATTCACTTATGACGCTTACTAAGACCCTGTTAACTATAAGAATCCCTTACTGAACACAAATTTGAAAATATAGCTCTGAGAACCAAATATTGACAAAAATACCGAGATATGAAATCCGAGTTATTTTGCTTAATTCTGCTGGACTAATGCCCATGGTTTCAAAATGCACTTTTTTCCAGAATTCACAAGTAGCATCGATTTCCTACATCGGATATCCACCGTGGTTGCGTTTGTGGAGTTATTGCTTGACCTGATCTAGAAATACTCATTTACTACATCAATGGCTTTCAACGAAACAATTCTTGGTGAGCAGAATTTTTTTCTTTTATCCTTAATAATTTCAGGACTTTGATGGAGACCGATAGAACGTGATCCAATACCACATAAGCCTTCAATGTTGAAAGCCTGCCCGTCGCAGTATTTTTCTGTTTCAACAACATTCTGAAGGAATCAAACTTCACTTACCTAATTACTCAATTAAATAAAACAAAAACACAAACAATGCAGAACTATTTCAAATTCGGAGAGATGCACACATTTCTTTATTCCAAGTTTACATTAATTTTGTTACAGTTCAAACGATCAGACCAAAACCATTTGTTTAAAACAAACTCATGTACATTTGCCTCAAAAGACAATAAATGACAACCCACACTCGATGTAATTTTTGCAACCAAACCACCTTCACATTTTCCAAACTTATTTCCACCCATTTTCGTGAAAAAACAAAAAAAAAAAACAAAAGAAAAAGCAAACAACCAAATTTGATATTTTAAGTTTTTTTTTTCTTTCCATTTTATTGCTTTGTTAAGACCCAATGCACATAAAACAAATTTCAAGGTATGTCCGTTGCCGAGGCTCGGTACCCGATACTTGATGCCCGATGCCCGAATTTCCACACTTCGACTCCACCACGGAGGGAGAACACTCTCGAAATTGCTGGTATTATTTTAATTTCGTACGCTTTCCGTACACATTCTTGGTCGACCCGATGCAATGATTGCAAAGATACATGCATCTGGAGCGAGTGCACCATGCCAATGGCACGATCGTAGCTGACTGCGCGCGCACGCTCACCCCCACGATGTTACGGAGTGACGTCCGCAAGCAGTGCCTCAATTATGCGGCGAAAAAAAAAATAGTAGTAAAAATATTAAAACACAGAAAAACTCAAATCCAGAAGCAAGACATTAGGATTCCATATATCGAATTTGTTGGTCGTCCGCATCGCGCACCGTCGTCGTCGCAGTCGCTGTCGATTGCTTCACAATGTGCGATCCAGTTCATTGATTAGGCGCTGCAACGCCCAACAAATTGCCCACATTTGTGTTAGCCGATTAAAGCAAGACAACATAGCTGAACTGCAAAAGCTCACTGAAGAGATCCAAAGGCGGAACGATAGCCAAACGTTAGAATGACAAAAAGTATTCGGATGGTGTGTGAACGAGAGTGTCGTACAGTGAGTCACTTTAAAACTCATTAAACGTGTTGCTTTGGTTTGAAGGCATTGTACTGGCTGCACTGGCATTAAGTCAGTAAAACAGTCTACTTAAATCAATCACTTAGGAAAGGTTAATAATGCGAACGTAAAAATGTGGATGTCATCAACTAAACAAAAATCGGAAACAAAATCGATTGAACATAAATCTTTTTAAGAGAAAAGTGTTGACAAAGCTTTGATGTGAGGTCTCCTCACGGTAAATATTGTACATTTAGAAATATTTATGAACTCAAAAATGTTAAGCTTTTGTATACTCTGCATTAAAATGATTCTGATCAGCGGAGTCCTCATAACTAAATTTATGTGAATGAGCTTTCTGTCCTTGGCACCAATGCAATTTGAATAGTTCTTTTCAATGCATTTCACTTTTATGTATTTCCAAGCGTCTGTGTTCTAGGACTTTTGTGTACATTTTGAGTACCTACAGCACGTGTTCGTAGCAGTATGGGATTCTTACTCAATTAAAACACTCATCGTTTCTAAAGCTTTCCGTTCTTTTTCTAGATTAATTCGCTAGATTTTCGTTGAAGCCGGATAATATGTTTACGAACAAAGTTTCTTAGTTTGCTCTAACATCATCAATTGCTCAATCCATAGGATAACACTGTTTCGAATATACCAAGCTGTTATAATATACTGACATTTTTACTATAGAGAAGTGTCCCAATTTCATTTAAAAAATAGATTTTACGTCGCCTGATTATCGACTTAATTTTTGTTTATATATTCACCTGATCTTCACAGACAGTTGGTCTTATCAATCAAAATTGTGCAATGTAGCCAAAATATTTTTCAATCTTTCACAATTCCCTGCCAAAATTGTCCACCTTGTCGCGGTGGGAGGGCTTATGTGTGACTACCGAGCCCAAACGAAAAACCACCAGACAGTACTTGGCAACATGAAGAAGGCCTCAAACCAAGAGACAATTAAAGAACTGTATATGGAAAGTAGCACAAATGATGAAACTCGTGTAGGGATATACACCCAAAAGCGAGTAGAGTCCGCGACTACCGGCGATGGCTTGACCCCGACAGTGGGACAAGTCGCTAGCGGCAAAGAACAAAGCAAAAAATACGGAGTCGAGAATATTTGGGCTTAGTCATCTCTTTGAGACTGAGACTGAGGAATTCTAAAAAAGGGGAAAATTCGAGGGATGGGAAACCGTTTGGTTTCGGAAAAAGACGGTGCTCTGGAGCACAGCAAAGAAAGAGGGCCAGGGAAAAAAGGCGTCTGTCGTTGTAGAAACAAAGGGGACGCGAACCAGTATCTGAATCCAAAGGGAACCCAATTTCAGAGCACAGGGGGAGGAAGGTCGATAAACCCCTCCCATCAACCTTAAGAGCAACCCAAAACACAATTAGCGAAGGGCGGAAGGTCGAAGAATCAGTCACATCCACCTCTAAAGCAGCCCTTTAAGTATGGTGTCACCGGAGGATGCCCTACCAAACTCAAAAAAGGTTTCCCACAATTAAGTAATATTAAATGATGACGATAAAGAGTTGGCACAAAATTCAAACTCCATTTAAGATTGAAACTGTTTCTTGGAATATTGAGACACAGCACCATGAACTGTTTTCTGCAACACTTACAATATCATAGAAATCGTAATTTGCGAATTCCGGAAAAAAGTGCATTTTGAAACCATGGGCTTTAGTCCAGCAGAATTAACTAAAATAACATACATAGCATAACAACAATACATATGTGGAAAACAAAAACAAACAAAAAACAGCGTATCTGACAATGTAATGTAATTTGAAAAATAACTTAGAAGTAGGAGCCAGACCAAATTGAAGGTTTTTCATGTTAATTTTCTATAGTTTTGTATATGTCCGTCTGTCTGAATGCAATAAACTCAAAAACAACCAAACGTATTTTCATATAGTTTCACCAATGGACAGTGTGATTCATGACTAAAGTTAAGGTGTGTAATTATAATATAAGGAAGATTGTAACAAATGCGAAAGTAACTCAGTCAATCTGTTTAATTTACAACGCCTAAAACGCTTAACCAATTTAAATGAATTTTGTTCGCTGATGGAAAACTTTGAATCGCGCTTTTATCTGGTATTGAGAATGTAAGTAGACTACGCTTTGCACAGTATTGTATGCGTTATTTTTTACAATTTCTGATGTGTTGTCTTTAGGTAGATCTTCTTTATATATTCTGTTAGTCAAAGAACTCCTAAATGGCTTGACCGTTTTTGATGAAGTTTGTTTTGTGCTTTGAGTGAGTGGCCTTAGGGTTAATATACACTAACGATTTTTTTTTTAATAAATATATAATAATCCAATAAACTTTTCGAACAGTCAATAATAAACCTTCTGACAATTATTCATATCGAGGCTTAAAGTTCGCGCTGATTTTTGTCATTTTTTTTGTATCAAATTTGAAAAAAATATAAATTGAATTTTAAATTTTAATTTTACTGAGTCTTTTCTCCATTCAGTTACGATGGGTATACAATGCGACTGTATTCGTATGGCCTGCTTACTCTACAAAGGCTAATCGCCCCTCGGCTTACATTGTTATATAAGTGAAGCTGCTCTTGCCCCCGGAGCAATGTACTGCTGTTACATTTGACTTGTGTCAAAACAATAAAACTTAATCTTACTCGAACTTAACCTAAATAAATGAGGTGAGTCGACAGTACTCTTTCTCAGACTTAACCTCAGCCAGTAATTAGAAATCGAAGTCACTATGAATACGGATTCATTAAAAAAGTGATTTTTAAAAAAGTGATTTTTTTATCGGAATTCGTCTATTATTTAGAACCAAAACTGAAACTATCAGCTAGACACATATTTAAGCCATTACCTAATTTATTTTAATTATTAATTATAGTTTATTAAAACATGTATACACTGGGATTTTTATGACTCGATAAGTCATTCAGCTTGTAGTTCGACAAAAATTTGATGACTTTAATTTTCAGGATAAATAAATTAACTAGCTTAGCAAATTATTATTTTCTTATTTTTAATGCAATTTTGGAGTAAATGGTATGTTCTCGTAAGCAATAATAAATGTGAACAAAAGACAGAAGAAGAGAAAAGTTTTGTTTTAATTTTTCTTTGTTTTTTCTTTGAAAATATTTTTTAGCGACTTTTGTGAACTCTTAGTCGAATTTAAAAAAAAAAATTCAATGCAAGTGTTTATTTTGAAACGAATTGAAATATTTACTCAACTGTCTCATTCAGCCACTTAATCCTTCAGCACGAAAATGCATCAATGTAATGCAAATAATGGAAAAAAATACTGTCGGAATTATCGCTGGATATGTTGAAATAGCCTTATTGAGAATGAGAATATGAGAATGTTAAATAAAAAAATTGATGGACAAATTCGAAAGATCTACGAATGACAACTGTGGTCATGTCATAACGGCGTGGTGTGACACTCTAAAAGATGTTCTACAAATAGTTGTAGGTAGGTTGTATTTTTGTTTTCTTCTCCCCGTCTAGCTTCCTACGCTAACCTAGCTGCTCGAATTTTCCAACGCAATCCTCATCGTCTCAAAAATATCTCGTCAGCGGTGGTTGGTTAAAGTGTAGCATTGGGAGACCACATTCTGTTGATGTTTGTGTTAGGCAATGGCTCATTCGAGAGTCCTTCGCATAGATGTAGGCTCCTGCTTATTCTGGTCTTACGAGGCATGCAATATTTGTCAAAACTTATTACATGTGCACATACTATATACCACGTGGTTCAACGCTCACAATATTTTTTTTTACCGCAAATCAACTATTTTAAGAATTCCATGTCCCAAGATACATTATTTAAAATATTTATGTTCATACATGGTACAAGTAACATTTTAATGTTAGATAAAATAATGAGCATAAATACGTCCAGATTGTGGGAATGTTATGAGAAACCTTAATGAATTAAAGTCCCACATTACCTTTGTTTCCACTGCCTCTTTGCGTTCTCTCATATTTAAAGATCATCTTTTTGTATATATATGACAACTTCTGGGGGTTGCGGTATTTTAAGACATATTTCAACAACGGAAAACGAGCACTGTGACAATAGCACTTGCACTTTTTTAAAAAAAATATATGAAGATTTGATTCCACACAAAAAATAATCATATCTAAAAAAATTAAACATATCTATCAAAATCAGAAGAAGTTGCAGACTTACGTTGACAGAATATAGTGCCAATGTTTGAAATCTGTTTGACAAACTCAAGCCAAAGCAAACAACTTTGTTTGGGTCCGCTAGTATAATTATAAAAAACAAAGATGGTATACAAAAGGCCTTTTGTTTTGAGTTCATTTTCACCCACTGAAATTGTTTTCGGCGAGAGAGTTGAAAAATTCAGAAGAAAATTTGAAAAAATTTATGGAATCGATTTTCTAATATTTTTGTGAAAATATTTGGCAGAGCTCCAAATCTATGCGATTCGGGTGAACATTATGTCGTCGATTCCACAGCAAAGGGACGTTAATAAAACTTTGATGAAAGCGATTGACGCAGCGAAATTGAGGCTTTTTCTTTATTTCTTATTCTCATATTTATTTTTATAACTGGCGGAACTGGCAACGTTACTTACTTCATAAGTTTTGGCTTCGGATCATTTGAAATCAGAAATTGTACTGCCACATTTCAAAGAATTCAGCAAGGGCGAAAGTGTTGCAGAGTTGTAAGATTGTTATTTGCGACGAATGCTGAATGGCACAGACTTTTAAGGTCTCTGCAGTAATACGATTTATTTTAGAGGCGAAAAGATTCTGGTGGCAGACGATTTTCGACAAATAATCAACGTTTATCAAAACATTCTCCAATCAAATTTTGAAGATTGGGAAGGAGAAGTACTGGACGACAATCGTCTAAATCAGTTGATTGTGTAACAAATCCGGACAAATCAACCAATTATCCTGGATTCGTTACCAGCACATAACTTACGACTGGAGGTTGAGTAAATATCTGGCTCGCCTTGCATTCACTATGACAATCAATGATTCACAGGACCAATATTTGAAGGTATGTGTAATTTATACCGAATTCCCAAGCGCGTTGGAAAGCCTTCATCTTTGCTTCATACGCGCCGAAAAACAAATGAAAGAGCGTAGTTTATCACAAATCAATGAGTTGAGCTGACGTATTATTCCTTCAGCCTCTTTACATTTCTTGCAAATAAATGGTTCAATGGAATTCGGAGTTTTCATTGAATCAATATTTGAAATTGGATCGCGAATATTCGAGAAAAATAAATAACTTTTTGTTTGATACTTTTCTGAATGTATACCTTCTCTAAGTAGACACTGATTCTCAGAAGAATATTCCTTCTCTAAGTAGACACTGATTCTCAAAAAAAAAATGTAAAATCTAGCATATGTTAAATGCTCGCTTTCAGACCACTTGTATTTTTTCTGTGCCAAAAAAAAACATAAATTTTTTCTTACTAAAAATATGTTAGGTAGCGATTTGCTCAAAAAATCATGCCTGCTTTTGAGAGCCTTAAGATTACTTATTTCTGACGTTTTAACACCATTAAAGCCTCCACTGAAAACTTCGCCCCGAAATCTTTTAAAAGCAGACAAGAATTTTTGAAAGATTATCTTTTTACTCACTGTACATCGAATAGTTTCCGTACTACCACCCTGTTCGTATGTGCATTGTTCAAGTTTAGTTCCTTAATGTCATAAAGTACTATTAAGGCAAAAATATGCGATCAAATTGTGTACACGTACACCTTGCTGGTACACCTCAACAGATTTACACGCGTGGATGGGGGGACGCAACATAAATGCGACTCAAGTACAGAGCATTCTCGCGAAAGCAAGGTCATGGGTTGATCAATTGCAATTGTGTGCGCGGGCTCGCAATTAGGAATTTATTCTTATTTTTCGTTTTTGTTTTTTTTTTGGGCTAAGACAGCTTTTCACTTACTTCCCCCGCCACCCAAAGATACATCGCTGCGATCTCTTGCTTGAGCATTACCACGCACCGAATGCAATCAAATATCAAAGTGGTGCAAGTAAGGCAACTAAACAGAGTAACAAATGGACTGGGGTTACCGGCAATACCACCACCACCACCATCGTCAGCGCCGGCACCACCTTATGCATCTGGGGGAAACAATTCGTATTCTTCTGCGCGGCGGTTGTTTCTTGTCCGTATATATTGGGGCCCCTCTCAGGTGATCAGCACAGTTCGTTAACAGTCCTAGTCGATTCTAGGAGGTTCAACAAATTCCAATCGTGCAAGTCGAACACATCCGAGTGTTAGAGTGCCACCAGTGTGTGTCTTAATTCCTTTAACCAACTAACAAACTTACTTCAAGAGCTTCAAGAATGAGACCATTCGTAAGTATCTCATTGTCTTCCGTCAGTGATATCCTTCAGAGTCTGTGTCCTAGTTTTCTGTGCTCATGTGATAATTCCAATTCTAAGAATGTGGTGGTTTCCACAGTATCTTGTGAAATCTTGACGCCGTACGGTTGAATGAGCTTGTTATCAAATTACATCGTTAAGCGGGAAAAAATTAGTGCAATCTGCATCGATTGCCTTTGGCTATGGCATGGACAACCTGTTGCCGTGCTAGCATGCGGTTGCACCACACGCTTGCGAAATCCCACCACAAAATAATTGTTTTTATTTATTTTTTTTTTAAGTTTGTTCACTCGCTTGAAATCCTTTGGATATCGGTTCGGTTGTATATTTTGATTTGATGTTCCGACCGCTAATGTTGTGTTAAAAGCTGTTAAACATTATTTTAAATGCCGGGGCAATTTAAACTGAAATGATTTCAATTAAAATACCGTGCCCAAGTGGGTGTGTCATCGACTTGAAAATATTCAAAATTTATGGCCATTCGTGAGGTCATTATGTCATTTAATCGAATTCGGTTTATAGCGTTTTTGTTCGCAACTAAGCAAATCATTTTGACACGCAATTTAGGCGGGGAAATGTTAAACATTTTTGTTTTGTTTTTGGCTAATCCTGTAGTTTGTAGTTGTTACATTGGTTGTTAGTCGTTAAATTCTTTTAGTGGCAAAGAGCGTGTTTAGGAATTTGCGAATGAGCATTTCCTTATGAATGATATAGATCGGCTTTAGTTTTATTTTTTTTGTTGGGCATTCGAATGTTGATTTTCAGGGCAACAAAGTTATTATTTCTTTAAAGAGAACGTTGTTCTTAATAAATTAAATCAGAAAATATGTTGATAATTGTTAACCGACTGTAGATTTTTTGTAGTTAAAATAAAAAAAAAAAATACTGCGAATTCTAATGAATGCAAAAAAGCTTAAATAAAGATCTTCGTGCTTATGCAGGCACCAATGCAGGTATATCATTCAATTCTCTACGTAATTTGTGTGACACTCCGTGCGAACCAATTTAAAGGATACAAATGCTGATTCGGTACTTTTTTTCCATAAACTTTCAAACCTATACTTAATTTAAGGCCTCGTATCGGTATAGCAATGTTTTTAAAAAGTACCTACTTTCGTCAACACACATTAAGAAGTTGCTCTGTGACAAATAAGAGGTCTGTTCGAATACCCTCTCAAAACATCGAATTTTTACGAAATCCTGTTCGAGTGCGCTGAAATTTCGTAGTTTTTCGTAGAAGAGAGGGCTCACGAAAGAGGAAAACATTTCCCCATGCTACGAATTTTAGCCCAAAAAATTTCTTTGGGCAGATTTGGACAGTGTCAAATTTGTCAAATCCCCCTCATCAAGCAGGGAGGCAATCGAGCGGGAACGCAACGAGATCCTGAAAACAGTGTGGAATCATTTAACGTTTAATTTATGGCAAAAATTTGTTTTTCAACGCGTTCGTTTATTTTTTGGCAGTTTTCTTCTATCTGAGAGTTTTATAACCACTTTTAAAAATTCTCTCAACTACGAATTTTGGTGCGGAAAGCACGCGAACTGACCTATGACATGGGGTATGATTCCAGAATATCTTATTCAATTGATTTATGTAAGTGTAACGCTTGAGAGTTTCTTCAGTGTTATGATACTTTTTTTTCCCGAGAAAGTAGCCATAGTCAGTTCGAATATTGGTACCAGGGGACTCCAATGAAACCATACAGCCGAGTACACTTCTGATGTACAATTCAGTTCAGGCTTCAATAACTAATTCACTAGTTGAATGGAAGGACTTAAACCACATGTTTCCAGCATTATACATATAAACCAGCGGGAATGATACTTTATGGCCGATAATATATCGAGTGAGCGACACCCCAGTGGTTTCGTTTTATCCATATTTGGGAGCCAGAAAATTAAATTTCCAACTTTCAATCGACATTTGTGCATTTTTTATCATAATCTCAGTAAAATTTCAATCCAATAGTCAATAATAATTATTTATTATATTGAAGCTGAAAGCACAGCTCAAAATTACTTGTTGATTTTTCGCAGTTAACAGCTTTCCACTTGTAGCCTCAATTTTGTACCGAAATTTTTTACTAAAGAGAGCATATGCATATGCAATTCTTTAACGTGTTTTGACCATCATATAAGTCCGAAAGTCTTGCACTTAGAAATTAGGTTCTACTATCGTTCTTTGTATTGCAAAAGCAAATGTTGCACTCACGGTGGCATAATAATCAATATTTTGACAGTATTTCGGGTTTATCCCAATTCGATTCATCCTTGTGTTCCTGTACCCAGTATAGTTTGGCCTTATTGGCATACGACAGCTTAAGTTTTTTTTTATACAATTCAATATTAAGCGACCGATGCCTGTCGATTGATAAAATTTGTCCTTGTTTGCAATTGGTAGATTGACTAACTACTGGTGTCGTTTCTGACAGGATAGTGATCTTAGTTCTCTATTCATAAAATGTAAATTAATTGAATCTACTGATATTCTGCTACATTTTCTCCAGACATCTAAAAATATTCTTCAAAAACAATCCAAAAGGAGAATGCGAGCAGAGGAATAACGTGAACAACTTTATGATTGTGAATTGAATCTCGAATGATTTACATACATTTCATTGCATTCCCTAAAAATTCGCAGTATTTTATTTGTCACACAAAAACAAATACCCATTTTGGAAAACAACTTCATGAGTCAGGCAGGTATCCAAACTGTGATACTTGAACTTGACCATTGAATGTTTCTGCAAGAGGTTTTTATTAATTGCAGTTCAGCTTATGCAAGTATTTCCCGAATGATTGCAGCACAGTCCCCGGGGCGGACAACTCCCCACAATCAATATTTTTAATAAAGCTAATGCGAACTCAGTTTGGTAGAAAAAAAAGATAAAAATTGCATAAATTATTTGTTTTGTGCTCGTCGAACAACCAGCTTTATATGAAAATTGAACATGTTGATGGACCCCCTAGTGGAGCAAGAAATTAAAACTAATAAAATACAAACATTACAGGAGCAAGCGTTTCAGGAAAACAGCATATGAAAATATTTGTCTTTTAAACGTTTCTCGTGATTTTTGCGAGTTTGTTTTCGATGATGATATCATTCGAAAGTCGAGGGCATATAAATATACATAAAGAGAAACTGCAGAAATAGGGATGGAATTTTTTGCATGGAAAACAAATATTTCGTCCAAGCGGAAATATGAAACAAACTCGTAGTATGACATTTGAAATTTCTATCTTACCTTATTGGTATAGCTAGCCGCCCCCGTGAGGTGCTTTCCACGTAATGTCATCATTTGTTTCGTGCTGAAGCTATGCTTCATGGAATTCATTTGATGTCATATATAATTTGAAAAACACACCAACGTAATTTATAACAGAACAGTTTGGGAAATGAGCGTTGGCTTCGTAAATATTGTGAGTAATTTTTCATCATTTCCATTTTCCTATGGAATCGTATGTTCAATAAAGATTCTGCATGTTTAAATGAATTGGAAATAATTTGTTTTTTAACTGCTTGCAAGGGTTTTTTGATTTGATTTAAATAAACTAAACGCGCTCAGAAAACTGAATCTTAAGAGCATGACATTTTTTGGCTTTTCAAAATTTCAATCGTTACTTTTTGTGCATTTTCAAACTTGTTTCGATCGAACGCCTGAATTTTGATTTTGGTTTTCTTTGATGTTCTGCTGTACCCCGACTGAAACACTAACCATTGAGTTCGCGGTCCCCAACTGATGACAAAAAGGTCAGAAAATTAAAATGTTTCCTGAAATCGATTGCAAGACCCTACAAAGCATTTCGAAATACAAAGTCTGATTCAAAAATTGATTTTCTATTACATTAAACTCTTAACGTTTACTTCTCAATGAAAGTAGATAACATTCACCAAACCTCCAAAAGTCTGTATCTGCCTGTTTACAGTCATCTTAATGAACACCCGGCAAAGCTGCAATTAACATGGATTAAAAACTCCACAGCATCCTGAAGTAAATTGCCTACAAAAACATTAAAATTACGCAAAGTTTTTTTTTTCAAATTTACAGTGCGGAACATAAATCTTTCGATCAGTTTCCGATAGACTTCCAATCAAAATGCATCCCTGGGCAATTTTTCTCAAACAATCACTCATTTTGAGTTAAATCGCCTCAAGTGTAGTTCGAACTAAATCGTAAAAACAGCGGTTGTTCCCTACGTTGCTTATGTCAGAGGCCGTTTATTCGCTTGTTAGTTGATTACTGTATTTGGTTGCCTCAAGCTATGCTCTAGTAATTGGCCGGCTAATGTGTGTTATCTACAATCATAGATCATGAGGCTCAGATCAACTTTTTTTTTTAATTGGTTTTATCGTAACTACAAGCCAAGAGGCTTGTTTAATTGCTATTTTAAAAAAGAATTCAACTTACATGGAAGTAAATATTCAATCAATATAATTTAACATAATCTATGGGCAATTTGTCACGAATCTAAAACTTATTCCAAAGCCATCTGCCATTAAAATCATGACCCAAACTCCTGCTATAAATTTGACTGTCATCGTGCATTCAGCACACACACACATTTGCATCAATGTAGACTTTCCATTATTTTCTTCTATTTTTCTTTTTTATGGGCTTTTTATAACCGTAATAAAATTGTCGAATATGTAAATCAGTGAGGATATCGTAAGGATCTAGTCAAGCATTAAAACATATATTTACAAACTTTTTTATTTATGAGCACGCGTCTGCTCGTACATCATTTTGACTATTTTAAAGACTACCTCACGTAAATGGGATTTCATTTGCTCACATAAAATTTCATGCAAAAAGAGGCTGAATTTCTTTTCGTTCCACCGCCTGTAGTATAATAGCATTTGAATCCTTTTAAAATGTACGTGCTAAGGCTGAACAATAAAATAATAACTAAGCATGTGAAATTTTATTGAAAACCGCATATTCCTGATACACAATTTTTGTGTTTTTACTAGACAACAGTATTTAAAAATTTTGTGTGAAAATAAGCTTTACTTAAGTTTTAGCGCTGACTTTCTATTTTACCTCTGCTAGTTTCAATCTATCGTGAACCAAATTAAGAATTGAAGAATTTACTTCAATAAGTTTCATTCTCTCAAAACATCCTTTGCTCCAACATAGCAAAGTAGACAAAGAACGGGTTGAATATTTTTCTAACAGCTATCAAGTCAATGCCACCATGGATTTTGCTTTTCTCTTTGAGTTTACAAGACTGTTAAATTTAAAAATTTCCACAGTAAAGATTCCTTGTTTCTCAAGATGGTACGGAATTTAACAGAATGTAAACCACAAAAATCAAAACATTTAGATACTTCTGGGCAATTCACTGGGTCTACTTTTATGGCATTTTACATGTTCTGGATGTTTGCTGTGATTTTCTTTTTCATTGTTGCAGAAATGGAGATCTCTGCGAGAACTCCCAAAAATCGATTGAGTGTCGTTTTTATCGCATTAGGACATTGGAATATATTATACCAGATATGTAGTTTGAGTCCTGTTTCAGTTGGATACAAAAGCTTTGTAATATTCGTCTTTCTGACTCATTAAGGAACTTCTGAAATAGAATTGCCCATGGAGCTTCTTAGTTTCTCAGTTCTGGTGGTTTTGGACTGTTTTCTGATAAGGATTTAAAACAAACTATTCTGCCTTTTAAGCAAGTGTCCTCATAGCTTCCCGACAACTGACTGGAGTTGCTGAGTGAAAACAAGCTGTAGGTCACTTGATCACTCTCAGAAGCTTCTCTCACATCCAAGGGACAATCCTCATATGGCATTTCATTTCCACGAAGACGTTCAAGATGACTCTTCATATAAAATTCCATAGTTTTTTGTTTTTTTGCACCAGACTGCTTGTGTGAGCCACGTCCATCCTTATACCTTGAAGCTGTGGCTGTTAAAAATGTTTTGACTCTAGATCTAGCCCAGATTAAAATAATAATTCTTACCCAACCGATGGAGACGCGCTTCTAATATGAGGGCTTTCTAAAAATCATTCCTGAATTTCCTGAGTAACAAGTACACTTATAGCTGAATCAAATGCTTGAACACTTCGAACTTTGAAAAGTTACGATACAGCTGATGTTCGTTTGGTTAAAGTCTTTGAATCAATTTTAAAAACAGAATTAATGGAACAAATGGTTGTGTAAAGCCATAATAAGACTTGGCTTGAAACAAATAAAAAATTCTTAGTGCGACAGCTCTTTTCGCTTTTCTCTTCACCATTTGTGTGTGCGGATTATGTTTTAGGTTGGCAACAAGTAATTGCGTTTTTTTTTTAGAAAATAAAAGACAATTTTTTCATGGAACGAATTAACTTTATAATGTAATATATTGCGCAGTTTCAGCAATGACCTTTTGCCATCTTTTATAAAACTTCTGGTTTTTATCAGCAAAAACTGAAGCAGGTACGATTTGAAATCATCATTTTTATTGAAATTTTAACGATTCAAGGAGTTTTGCAAAGATCGAAATAAAAAGTAATCAGATGGTGCAAGGTCGGGACTATATGGTGAATGTGGCAAAGTATCCCAACCAAGCTCCAATAATAATTGCCGAGTGACCAAAGATGTGTGTGGCCTTGGATTGTCATGATGGAATACAACACCTTTTTGATTTGTCAATTCGGGCCGCTTTTCATCAACTGCATTGTTCAATTTTGTTAGTTTTTCAATGTAGACCTTCTAAATTGATCGTTCGGTTGGGTGGTAAAAGTTCAAACTGATAACATAACTGTCTTTTGATGAAAATCATCTTTTGATGTTGTTTGAGCTGGTTGACCTGGCTTGCTCCATGATCTTTTCCCATTCACATTGTTGTAAACAACCCACTTTTCATCACCAGTTATCAATCGTTTTAAAAATGGATCATTTTCATTATGTTTCCTTAACAAATCGCAGATGTTAATGCGTTGTGTTAAATGCTCTTCTTTCAGTTCATGATGAACCCATGTATCGAGTTTTCATGAAGCTTCTCTGCAACCTCACGTGTTGTACTGTGACGATCCGAATCGATTATAGCTTTGATTTGGTCGTCATCAATTTCAACTGGACGAATGAAAAATCATCAGAACGAAATTTGGCAAACCAATTTTGACACTGCCGTTCTTTTAAGGCTTCGTCACCATAAACAGCACATAACTTCTTGTGAGCTTGCGATGCGTTTTTTCCTTTTCGGAAATAAAAAAGCAAAATATGACGTAAATGTTGATTTTCCATTTTTAAACAGACGCAACACAACCGATCAAAACATTTTTTTTACTGATTGACAGTACCAACTATCAAATAACAAAATGTGTGACATTTCGATTACGTAAGCAAACTTTAAAATTCAACTTAAGCCAATCTATGAGTGAAATCCGCAATTATTTCGATGCCAACCCAATATATTTCTCGCACGATTGGCGGGGGTTTCATCTGCAGTTAATTGCCAACTCCTAACGACCACAAAAGCTTTATGGCATAATTATTATTATGGCAGTTGTACTCTTTTGAGTGTTGCCAATCACTTTTGGTATGTGGGGATTTAAGAACCTCAAGAGATTTCACGCTCAAAAGCTTAAAAATCTGACCGAGAAACTAATTCAAACCATCCGAGAAGATTTTAACTTATAACAAAATTTTTGTCAGATTGTTGTGACTCTATATAATTTCACTGATTGTTAAAGCTTGTATGAATTCATGTTTGTAAATAAAGGGTCTAATTTAACTTGTCTTTTCCCCCTTTGGAACTTGAAAAAAAATTCAGACTTTTGGAAAATGGTATTTAGATAAGATCCGCGCAAATCCTTTTTAAAATCATAATACTTTCTGATTTTATGTGCAACAAATTATAAAGATGCTTCAATTTCGGAAATTCACGACTGCATCAGACAACTTCATAAGGAATATGCGCACTGCAAAGAATTTGATTTTTCGCTACGATGATTAACTCAATTTTATTTGCGAGAGTAGCTCAGGTTTTTTTGTACGAGCGTGAAGTATCCGCGATCAATTCCGATATTATTCATCCAAACATCTTGAATAAATGTGAGATTTTTTACAATTAGAATAAGGCTACCACAGCAAATGTGACCAATTCAAGTCTGTAATTGGAAATGATGTCGAACCCCAAACTTAACCATGTACTAAAGCATTTACAGGCATGACTATCGAAACAACAAATATTTTCCGACACTATTGAACGTGAAAAAAAGGTCTCTAATTTGTAAGATGGAGTACCTTGATCATCAAAAACTGAACTTACGAAGGTGTTTTATGTATACCTATATATAATACTTATACCTTCTCTAAGTCTCTCCTTTCTACGTCATTAAGGACATCATTGAAGCTAGCGTTTGTTGATGCTTGTTAGGTGCAAATGTGGAGTTCTCCATCCTTAATGAATTCTGAAAGGGTCCCATGTCGAGGTAATCACTCGATCGGCGGCTTTGACTCAATTGCTCGAAAGTAAGATTTCAAAACATAGCCCTTCACAGAAGTCCGCAATTTGTATAAGATGCATATTAAACTTGTGCTCCAAATATATGTAAAAGCCGCGATCCATGGATTCATTTTCCAATTTTAGGATGCCATTTCAACATCTCCCTCAAATGACATGCTAGAAATTTACTTTCAATTCAATTTTAAAACCACGATGATTTACAGCGTATACTGAACAAAGAGACATTTTGTGACTTGTTGAATGTACGAAGAGAAGCTTTTGATAAAAATGCCTTTACACTTTCTCCTCTTGCGTAAATTTAACTCCACTCTTTTCCATTACACTGAAAACTGACTAATCCTATTATTTGTTTATATCTTTAGATCATTTTGGCTGCCTTTTTGGTATCAACATGCTCAGCATCGCTTTATGGAGCCATCTCAACCCAATATCATACACAAGATAAATTGGGCCAATACTCGTATGGCTATGCGGACCCGAACTCACAAAAGAACGAAGTGCGTCTACATGACGGTGTCACTCGTGGCTCATATTCCTATGTCGATGCCAACGGTCTGATACAATCAGTTTCTTACGTAGCCGATCCTCACAATGGCTTCAATGCTGTTGGAACGAATTTTCCCAAAGGACCAGCTCCCTCCATCGTTCATGGTGCTCCACTATCCTATGCCATCGCAGCTCATTCGCCAGTTGTATTGCACAATGGTGTTCCAGTCGATACACCCGAAGTGCAACTAGCTAAGGCACAACATTTAGCTGCTCACGCTGCTGCCCGTGCCGGTCATCATCTCTACAAACGATCTCTATACGCCGGACCATGGGCCTATGCTCCACAACATGTGCCAGTCATTGTGAATGGTGTCCCAGTGGAGACTCCTGAAGTGCAACACGCCAAGGCTGCTCATTTCGCCGCTCACGCCCAAGCTCGTGGTCATTCCAATGGTGCTCCAATCGATACGCCCGAAGTTCAACATGCAAAGGCTGCTCACTTTGCCGCTCATGCTGCCGCCAGTGTTGGACGTCCAGTTGTGCCACAATCTTACCATGTGCCAATCATCCAAAACGGAGTCCCAGTTGATACACCCGAAGTACAACACGCCAGGTCTGCTCACTATGCCGCTCTTGCCGAAGCATCTGCCCGTGCTGGAAGTGGATCAGCTCCTAACTACGCTCCAAGCTACAACCACGGACCAATTCACATCCCAGTGATCCAAAATGGAGTGCCAGTCGACACACCCGAGGTTCAACATGCCAGGGCTGCTCACCTCAACGCCTTGGCCGCCGCCAGTCACGGAAGCTACCAAGAAGATGATGGTCAATACCGTGGACACTACAACCAATGGTAATCGACACAAGGCACCGGATTTCATCTAACACTGCCGCCGCAACAGGACAGGACCCACCTGCTCCACATGTCCAACTCACCATCTCACCCTTACCCGCATATAACTGATTTGATGGCTCTGAACGCAATGGTATCGAATTCCATTAATATCTTAGTCAACTGGCTACAAACTCATGTACATACAAATAATTATACAATCTAAACATTATATATTATATACACGAAGCAAATGAAATAAAAAAGATTCATTAAACCAAAAAAATGTCCAGGCTCTTTTTAATTAATGTAATGAACTGATGAACTAGAACATCATCACATCTGCTCGTTTCTGCAGCTTTCCAACAGAGTTGCCAAGAGCTTCGAGATGAAATGCTCAATCAGAATGTCTTTACATTTCTTTTAAAAGCATTTTTATTAATTCATTAAAATTAACTTATACTACTGTGTCCAAAAAATAAGGTGACATTGTATTTATTTTGAAAATTCTTTATTTATTCTTCCAAATCAATTTCATCCCCTTCAAAGTAATCCCCTCCCGATGCAATGCACTTATGCCAACGGATTTTCCAATCTTTGAAACACTGGTTGTAGTCACTTTCCAGGATGGCCTTCAGTTCCGTCTTCGCTGCGGGTTGAATCTCCTCTATCGTATCAAAACGGTGTCCCCGGAGCGGTCTTTTAAGCTTGTTGAACAGCCAGAAGTCGCACGGCGCCAGATCAGGTGAATACGGTGGTTGCGGAACGATATGGGTTGAGTTTTTGGCGAAATGATCACGAATTACGAGTGCGGTATGGGATGGTGCATTATCGTGGTGTAAAAACCAAGAATTTTCTTTCCACAATTCCGGCCTTTTTAGGCGGATAGCGTTACGCAAACGACGCATAACGTTCAAATAATATTCCTTGTTGACTGTTTGGCCGGTTGGAAGGAATTCATAAAGCACAACACCACGATAATCGAAGAAAACAGTCAACATGACCTAGATTTTTGAGCGACTTTGGCGCGTTTTTTTGGTCTCGGCTCTCCTTTGGCACGATATTCGCTCGATTGATCGGTTGTTTCGGGGTCGTAAGCATAGATCCAAGTCTCATCGCCAGTTATAATGCGTTTCATGACATCCTGGTAGTCGGAAAGCATTGTTTCACACACTTCAACGCGACGCCTTTTTTCCAAAAAATTCAATGTTTTCGGTACCAGTCGAGATTTGACGCGCTTGAGGCCCAAAGCATCCTTCAAAATGGTATTGACTGAGCCTTTCGATAAGCCAACTTCATCAGCAAGGTCTCTAATCGTTAATTGATGGTTTTTTAATACCAAATCTTTGATTTGTTGGACGTGAGCTTCATCGGTTGAGGTTGATGATCGCCCAGAACGCTCTTCGTCTTCGACACGTTCACGGCCGGCTTGGAAATCACTATACCACTTGTAAACATTTTTTTTAGACATAGCCTCATCATCAAAGGCTTTCTGCACCATCCTCAACGTATCCGCAGCAGAAAATTGATTCCGCAAACAAAATTTAATGCAAATTCTTTGCTCAATAAATTTCGACATCGCAAAAAACGAAAAACTCACTTTTAGCAGCTCACAAAACGACGCGTATCTCAAACACTATGAATATATTTTGACATGAAATTTCACATAGATGTCACTGACAGTACTACCAAACTAAAAAGAAAGAAAAATTTCCAAATCCTTCGACGCGCGCAGTTTAAATTCATATGTCACCTTATTTTTTGGACACAGTAGTATTCTACAATCATTAAAAGATCAATTCAACATTCGCTCTTACCATTGGTACAAACGCATTGTATTGTAAATGTAGGTGTTGAGGAATGGGAAAAAGATTAAAATCTATTGTGTATATAGTATTTCCTTGGGGGAAAAGCATCTACTCATATAAAAATCTATTTAAAAAATTGGTTTGGGTGCGAGTTGGTCTTCCCATACCATGAACTTCCCATCTCAAGATAAAAAAAAATGTAGGTGCTTTTTTATTTGCCGCCACCAACAAATTCCATTTAGGTAGTGAAAACATCAATCATTCCCTAGAAAAATGCAAAGGGCTTTACAAAATTGCTGTCTTAGCCACGGGTATTCTTCGTTTGACCTCAACGCTGGTGTTATTATCTCTTTTAGCAGCGAAGCCCAAGCAAAGTCCCTAACTACCCCAAAGTTATAGCTGTCTATGTTAACGTTCTGACCCAGACGTCGCATTTGGGTGTCCTTTCTTGATGACAGCATATGTTTCTTTTTGCCCTAGTATACAAAACGACGAGCTTGGTTGGGATGCCAAACCTAGACATCTCATACATCTCGTCTATGTGGACGAAACAGAAATTCTTCGTTGCCGTAATACAGTCTACACAAGTGGTTCTTCCATGTCCTGAGCATGGATTGCAATTTTATTATGATTTGTAAATTTAATCTCGAAATAAATAAATCTATATCTATCTATTATGATTTTTCCATTTCGAACTTCGCAGGCTTTGGTTTGGGTTCTGTAACCATGAAGTAATTGTTTTATCTGTTGGTAGAATTTTCGAACCTCTTTCCTGTTTCTTCATCTCTCAACATCCTCGATAACGCGATTTTCATGTTTTATCATAGATGTTGTGCACGAGATTAAAACAGCTAATTAGAGCACTTTATAACTCGTTTGTTCCAACTAACGGCCGATTGCATTTACTGTTCTGGTCAATAGAAAACAAAAGAGGGTAGTTTCTGAATTCCATTTGATGCTTATTTTCCTAGTGACTTAAGTGCTTTTGCTTTGTGCGTCAGTTTTGTTTGCCAAAAGAATGCAAATTGTAAAATCAGATTGTTACTGAAATTGTTTTGTCTGTGACCAAAATGTCCAACTTATAACCAATCGATTAAGGAAAAATATAGGGCTAATGACCCAAATTCTTAGCCAGTCTTCTGTAGGCACAAAGTGGCATACAGGCATCGCTCTAAGAACATAGAACTCTACGTTAAGATAAGATGTGTCAAATTTGGAGTTATATTACAACTTTTACATTGGAAGTTGAATTTGTTTTTCAACTTCACCAGTTTTAACCCGTAAGACAGCCAGAATTAAGAAATAATATGTAGCCAAGTAAAACTTGAGCTGAGCTATCACTGAAGCGTTACTTTCAAATTATCATTGTGTAAGACCGCTTATGTCAACTCCTTGTTCAATGTATTTTTGAAAATATTTCTACGACCTTGTACGATGCACTTTATGTCGATTAAGTTCAAAAGTACACAGTTTCAGTCGAGAGATTTCCACCATCTCTTCCATCCAAGCTGGGGAAATGTTCACCATAGGATCTTATTCTTTCCGATAAATAGATGACTTTAAGTGTAGCACATATAGTCCAGTTTTCTTTGGAGATTTCGACAGCTGTTTCCGGGCCGATTTCGGGAGATTTTTTATCCATGTATCATTTATATATCATATATATTATCATATATCATGATAAACAAACTAAATCAGATGTTATATTCTTCCTTGCAATATACGAGTAATGCAGTTTTAGCTATGTGTTTCAGCTTTCTCTCGAAGCTTTTGTTTTGAATTCAATTGACCATCAACTTCCCATCTTAAGATAAAAAAAAATGTAGGTGCTATTTTATTTGCCACCACCAACAAATTTTATTGATGTTTTGAAAACATCATTCATTCCCCAGACAAATGCATTGCAAAAAAAAAATAAGATACATATTTTATTTAAGCTGCCCCGAACGAAAATGTATATATTTTGTTTTCATTTAAAAAAATTTGTGAATTTAACATAAAAACATTTATGACACTTTTCTCTCGAAACAACCTTAGGCGCCTTCATCTGTTTTTGAAAGTGTACATGCCCCTGCACCATGTATCAGGACGGAGATTTTGAGGGTCTTATAAGGCGACACTTTAGTTCTTCGAGAGAGGACTTTACTCAATTGTTTTCTTAGCCCAAAGAAACAGCGATTTGCAAGAGTTTGATCTCAGATCTAGTTTTAGCGAAGCCTAGGTAGACAAAGCCCCTAACTACCTCAAAGTTAAAGCTGTCTATGGTAACGTATTGACCAAGACGTCGCATTTCGGTGTTCTTTCTTGATGACAACATATGCTTCTTCGTGCACTTCGTATACAGACAAACTCATCTTTGGCGTTTGGAATATTTTTCCAAGTACGATGTTGAAGAACTCGCATAACAATGCATCACCTTGTCTAAAACGTTGTTTGACATCAAGTTGGTCAGTGACGTTGCCGAACATAATGGAACAGCTTGAGATTTCCATCTTTATCCTGCACAAAAGGACGAGCTTAGCAGGGATGCCAAACTTAGATATATCTCGTCAATCCTGTCAAAAAGAACCTTGAAATAGATCAAAAAGTGGTAGGTGCCGATTTGGAGCTTCTCGGTTTTTTCCAAGTTCCGTCGTGATGTTAATATTAGGTCTATGTTGAACAATACTTCTCAAAAGCTACACTGATATGGACTGTTCAGTCTGTTGACGAACTGCTTCAGACGTTCACATAATACGGACGCAAGGATGTTTTAGTTTCTTCAAGATTCGGACATGCTTAATTCTGGTCATATTCTATGTCGCAGATAAGTTGATCAATTCTCCTTACCAAGTCATTGCCGCTGCCTTCTTTTCTTCGTCTTTTGTTGGACTGCGTCGTCTTATCGAATGGTTCAGGCTGCCTACCAGCGAAATTCGATTCATTCAGTCTGCAGAAGCAATGACTGCAATTCTACTATGATGTTATATTTTGAATATTGCAGGCTTCGGTGTTTATTTGTAATTTAGAGATTATTATTATTCATGTTTGTAGAATTCATACGTGGATCAAGAAAAAGAGCTAAAAGGGCACATCAAAATATGAAAGTGCCTAAGGTTAATAATACTGTTTTAGTCTGTAAGTTAGTTTTTATCGTTTATAACTAATTTAGTCAACTGGCTCAATATACATAATGTTGATGAAACTTTAAGAATTAAGATAGATCAAACTTAAATTTCTATGAATTTATCCGAAAACGAAAACGAAAAAAGAATCTGCACATACGTACGTACACACACACACACAGACATCTTTCTAAAACCGCGAAACGTTGAGAAATGTAAAAATTTTGAATTTCGAAAATCGGATCGATTACAAGAACTGCCTGATGGGAAGTTAAAAATAAGATACATATATTTTTAGCTGCCCTTGAGGAACACCATAAACTCGTATATATTTTCGTTTTTGGATCACTTAAAATACGAATTGCGTATTTAACAATGATAGATTAACATATTTCAATTTGAAAATTCTTTTCTTTTGATTGAGTTACCTTTCTATGATACTAAAAGAAAATTAGATTTTCAGTTTGACTGCAGAAATAACTTAATACTAAGTCATCGCCGCAGCTTTTAGAAGTTCTATCTTGCTTTCTGTTCTTCGTCTAGGTCATGTATAGTATTTGGCATTGTTGGTTCTTCCATGTCTTCAGCATTGACTGCAATTCTACTATGAAATTTCCGTTTCGAATTTTGCAGGCTCCGGTTTGGGGTGTGTAACCTTGAGATAATTGTTTTTGCTGGCTGGCTGTCCATGGCTTGCATTTAAACGGCTCAAAAAAAAGCATTTTCGACTGTAATATAAGACCAACGACCCAAAATCTTAGTCACTCATCCCTCTAAGAGTATCCAACTCAAAGTGAAGATAAGATATTTTAAATTTAGAGTTGCGAAAATCGATTTCATAACAACAACTTTAACATTGGAAGTTGAATTTGTATTTGCTTTTGGCAGTTGTTTTTCAGCTTCTCCAAAAAAGTGTTACAAATCAGACAGCCAGAATTATCAAATATTATATAGCTTAGTTTCAAAAGTATTACATTTTGTAGCGATTCATATTTAAAAAATTTGAGGACCAACTGCTTATCTCAATTTCATGTATTTTTGGAATTATTTTTAATCAATCAAATTTGTTTGATTGCTTTTCTTTGAGAGATATTAACCACGGCTCAGAATATTAAGGCATGATAAACTTTATGTCCTTTTTGAAAGGGTTCAAAAGTACATAGTTTCAATCCAGAGATTACCACCACCTCTTCCTTCCGAGCTGGTAACTGCTCAGCATAGGATCTTTTTCTGTCTGGTAAATATATGGCTTAAAGAGGATCACATTCAGTCCAGTTTTCTTTGCAGATTTTGATAGGATTTTCCATGCCGATTCCAAGAGATCTCTGTGTCATTTTCTGGAAAGACCTTTAGGAATGGGTTCATAATAAGAAACCACAACAGTGGAAAACAAACTAAATCGGAAGTTATGGTCTTCCTTGCATGAGTTTTTTTTTGCTAATATATTATAACTATAAAAAAGCGTCAAGATACAGCCGAGCAGGTTTTGAACAAAAAAACTGGTGGTTCCATAACTTTCTAAGCATGTTTCCATGTGCCAGTGTTGCAGACGTCACTCTTGACACACTTGAAAAATGGGAAAGACTCACAAGATTCACAATTCTGAAACAATTTTCAAAGAACTTCCGTGGAAATTTGGATCAGGAATTTCATCAATGTATGAAATGGCCTCAACTAAATACTGTTTTAGTCTTTTTGGTAGTCTCTATAGTTAGTAACTTACTTAGTTTAGTCAATTGGCTAAAAAAAACTAATATTGATGAAACTTTTGGCATTAAAATTGAACAAAAAAAAAATATTTATATGAAGTTGTCCGGAAACTTACGAACGGCAGTGTATATATTTATGAATATTTTTTATCTGATAAGGTAGCTATAAACTATAAATTTAATTCATTTTAAACTTTTTTTATTGGAAAACTAAATTGATTTTAATTGAAGAAGTCAAATTGTCCCTTTTTTTGACAGTTTTTTCGTCATTAAATTCAAACCACCCTGTGAAATTTAACCAAAAGCTTTTCAGGTGATCCTTATGCACACACGCTTCGAATGAAGCCAATTTGGCTTCGATAGCTTGATTTGTTCTCGAGTTAGGCTGTACGAAAGAATCCGCACAAACGTACGTACGTACGTACAAGAACTTCCTGATAGGAAGTTAAAAATGATCTTCGTTAACTCCTAGTCATGAGATCTGACATTTTGATTGGAGTAAGAAATTGGGGTTGTGCTAGAGCAAACACATGGGGACACATTGCACTATCGATTTCTGTTTTGTATCCTCCCAGCCCAACTTATGTTCCTGCTTGCTCTCGTTTTAGTCCTTCTGTTCTTGATATTCTTGTTACAAATTATCCTCAAGTTTTAACGCAACCAAAAGCTATTAATGATCTTCCGTCTGATCATAACCCAGTACTTTGATAACTTCTTTGGTCGGGTGAACAAAAAGTACAATATTTTTACCAGTTTCTTCATTGGTCACGATTTCGTTCGACTGTAAACGCTAAATTAAGAGGTACAAGCACCAACTTAAATGCAGTTCAGACGGAGGAAGACGTTGACACCCATGTGAGTTTCTTCATTAATAGTATACTAGAATCGCTTGAAGACTGCGTCCCTAAAACCCCCATAAAAATCCATTGTGTATGTGTGTGTGTTTGTGTGTAGTGGCGGTATAAGGAGAACCCAATAGTGCTACTATGTGCCGTTTTGATACTGCAGCTCTTTTTTGTTTATAATTGAGTAATTTATAAATGCTTTCTTACAATCATTGCGTTGCATTAAGAAAGTTTATTAGTTGCTTTATGGTTTTATTGGATATTTCATTGTGGGACTCGAAAAAGGCGTTGCCTAATGTTCGCTGTGTGATTCTAACCAGCGCTGGGCAGCTGCACAGAAAATGAGTAAGTGTCTCCTTTTCTGAAGTGTCGTTTCAGCTGCGACAGTGTGTGTTGTATGGGATGTTAAGTCTGATTGCGTGGTCTCCTATCGGCCAGTGCCCTGTGATGACCGATATTATTCTCGCGATGTTAGCGCGCCTAAAGCCAGCAATTTTCCGGAAATGCGTATCGATTTTAGCTTTGACTAGTCCTAGTGGTATATGCACCTCCGCGGCATGTGAGCTATCGAGTGCCGCACCTTGCTTGGCTAGTTCGTCAGCTCTTTCATTACCTGGGATGTGACTGTGTCCGGGAACCCGAATAATGGTTATCCTGAATCTTTCTGCTATACTAGCAAAGCTGTTTGCGGCAGTCTTGAACTATTTTCGATGATATGGTGGTCGATACTATAGGTTTAATAGCTGCTTGGCTATCAACGAGAATAGATATTCCTTGTATCGAGTCTGTGTGTTTGATTGATCTTATAAGAAGACACGCTTCCTTAATGGCGAAGATTTCTGCCTGAAAGATACTGGCGTCGTTCGGCAGTTTCAAGGCTGTACATATATTCAGATCCTCTGAGAAAATATCAGCCCCGACTCCGCAATTCATCTTTGAACCGTCTGTGTAGATTCTCACATCCGAGGTGAAATTAATGCGTCCACTATTCCAGTCTTCTTTCGTCGGAAGAACTACGTCTACGTATTTTTCAAAATCATCATAAGTTGGAGTATAGTCTATCTGATTTGGTGCTAATTCCCTCGGTATTGAGTCTAGGATACAGCTGTGTTCATATGGTTTTGAGGTCAATAGCTTAGATTTTTGAGTCTTACTGCACAATATGTGGTTATGTTATGTTTGTGGAGGTCTATACGCAGAACCCGTTGTGTAAAACTCCCATCTTTTATCCTTAATCTAATTCGCATATGGCATAGGTATCGGTTAAATGAGTCTCGTAATCAAATGAAGTATCTCAATATAATAATTTCAAAACATATTCTTCACCATCGAAATTAAATCTGGAATAACAAATTAGATAAGCAGGATAAAAACGCAAAGCCCTTCTGGAACAAAGACAAGGTCATAAAAAACAAAACCAAACAAATCCCTCTCCTCAAGAGTTCCAATGAAATATTCTCTACAGATGGAGGAAAAGCGAATGCACTTACTTTGAGTTTTGCCGCAAATCATGTTGTGTTAATAGAAATTTTCAAAGCTTAGATTCTCTTAATGTAGAACCGCCCTCAAGTTACGTAAAGCTTTTTTATAAAATAATTACCCAGAACAGCGACGAACTATTTAACTTTCATTATAAACGCTTGTTTAAAGAACACATACTTCTCCAGGGCATGGAAACTAGCTAAATTTATTTTATTATTTATTAGCTTACTCAGCAGCTTGAGCAAAATTTATGAAAAAACTATTAAGAGTTATAGACGAATATAACATATTTCCCAATGAACAATTTGGTTTCACTGCACATCGCATCAAGTCCTAAGAATCTGTAATCACATCAAAAAAAAGTTGCTCTGATGCATTTCAAGTTGTGATGGGTGCTCCACAAGGCGCAGTCCTATCGCCAATTCTTTATAATTTGCACACATCTGATTTTCTGAGCTTACCACAATGCGATGCAGCCATCTTTGCTGATGATACTGCAATATTTTCATCACATAAATTCGCTCTCGATATTAAGAGAAATCTAAACCATGCGATGGAAATATTAGAAGCTTATTTTTATAAGTGGAAAATAAAATTGAATGGTGACAAAGAGCAAGCAATATTTTTCAGCCGAAAAAAGGAAATCTTGTTTTCTCCCTTGTAGCCAAATCCAGGTTACTTACGTTCATGGAACATATTTGTACATCGCTTAGAAAACTGAAAACAACCGTTAATTTATTATATCCATTTGTCAATAGAAAGCCAAAACAAAATATTGGTAATAAGCAAATAATCCACAAAATGATTTTTCAAACTATTCTTCTATATGGCTGCCTGTTTGGCGGAACAGTGCAAAATCTCACATCAAAAGCCTACAAGTGTCCCAAAACAAAATTCTTCGAATGATGCTAATTCGTTATCTCCGGTGTGTAATAGTTTTTCAGCCGCTGTACTGGTATTTGCGATGGACTGTTCGTATGTTAAAGAATTTCCTGAAAATCTTCTCCTCTTAGGCCTCTATCTAGATTTTTGTAAATTACTCATTTTCGTTGCGTTGTGTAGTGTACGACAGCTGTGACTAAACTGAACAGATGTTTCGACAACAGTACCTAACGGCTGCAAAATATATTTCAAATGGCAAGAAACAACATAACAAGGACCGTATACACCTATATATGCCCCCTTTATTACTTTTATACTGTTTACAATGCGAAAGATTCGAGTAACTACACACTAACTCCGAAACTCAGTCTATAGGCAAGCGGAGCGGTTTATACCTGCGAGCCGCCGCTCTTTAGAACGCTGCCATTCAAAACCTATTCACGATACGACCTTGCCTTGAAAGTGTCACACTGATTTAGCCCCTCAAGCAAGTTCAGTTTTAGTGGGTAGAAATATCTTCATAAGCTTTCCCATGTTTTGTTGTAAGTTTCAATTGGCAAAACTTTGTCAGAAATACAGAACTGAGTTTCTAACTGGATAGATATAAATTGTGGGACATGTTCAAATTAAACTGAGTTGTCAAAATTTTTGAATTTGAGCTCTAAATTTTGTGTTTTCCTCTTAGGTGGTTCATTCTTATGTTTCAAATCAATTAAAAATAAAAAAAAGGTGTATCGCTGTGGCTGAATATTTTAAATTTATCAAAGTTTTGTTACATAATAGGAAAGTAAAATTCGTCCTACACGAACACGGCATACTGCTAGGCAGGAAGATCTACTATCCATACTATCCATCTAATATCCATCTTTAGTTTTGATTGCTACAGGATAGTTGAAAATATGGGTAATCCACTGCCACTGCGAGACCACCTGTATATGGGCCCTTCTGTTCCAAAATTGATAGTAACATTCATCATCGTACTGGAACTCTATATTCCAACATTGGAGAACAAAGAATTTCTGCACAGTTGTATATTCTCAATCTTGCTGCAGCTGCCGATCATAAAATGACTTTGAATGAAAAAAAAGTTGCGAACCTTCGCTGATGCGAGTATTAAGCCTTTTGTTGACAAACAAAAGTCCATTTGCAAGCACAGTTACACTGTTACATGTAGTTGAACAGAGCAGCATAAGATATGCACACTTGCATGGAATAGGAACACCGAATATATCACTTTGACAATTTAAAAAGATAGAAATTCTGATCTTAGATACTTTAATGAACTAAGGGTTAATGAGGTAGCTGTCATTTTACAAAATTCTATTGGTGAACCACCACTTGAAAGAATCTTATTACTGCACTGCTGATCAGATCCGTAAACCCAAATCAAAAACAAACTGAAGTTCTTGACTCAAATTTACATCTAATGATTAATCCACTACCTTTTCCTTATTTAAACCTAATTTGGGGTAAAAAAATTATTGATACATTAAATAAGCATTTTCTATGAAAATCAATAAGTCACAAGTTTACCAGAACCAATATTAAGACATGGGCAGCTCTACGTTGCAATCCCCAGAGTTCGTCGCGCAAGGAAAAATGTTGTATTCGAGAAATATTAACTGTGTAGAAAATTGTCGTGAGTTTAATAAATCAAAATTAAAAAAAAAATATTAAAAAAGGGAAGATTGTCTACGAACTAGTCAGGTATAAAAGTTAAAATATTCAGCGAACGCTTCCGTCATAAATGCATCAGTTTTAAACTTCTTTTTCTTGTCGTAAGACAGGCTTTTTCTTCTAGTTTTGTATAAAACAGTTCATAGTCGTTATATATTTAGTAACGTTTTTGTGTCACTAGTTCAGAGATAATCTACGGAAAAATCCAAAGGCATCTGGCAACACTGCTTGTAAGTGACCTCCGCTGGCGGCGTCGCGTCGTGCGTGTGTGTTGCGGCCAAAACGCTGGTAAATTCATGAATTTGTGCTGTTAAATCAAAACATCGCATCGTGAAGAGTGTAAGCATATGCAGATTAGAATTTCTGCAATTACTCGGGCGTAATTAATTATTTTAATTTATTCATTTGATTAAGGCTCGCCTACATACACAGATACGGATACTCGGTGGCGTACAGGCTTGAGGGCCGTTTACGTTTGGATAGGCGCAGCGCCGATGAAAGTGATGTTTATTCAGACGTTTTATTTATTTGGGTGGCAAATGTTTTTTTTACAAATCTACGACTGTAAAATTAACTTGCGACAGCACCTAAGGGCGCAGAGCGTTGGACATGAAGCTCATGTGTGTGCTAAAATCGGTCCAAAAAATAATGTCAAACAATCTGGAGTGCGTTTTAATGGATTACTGCGTGCTAATGGCTCATAAATGAGCACATTAGTTCGAAAAAAAAAATACCGGCTTGATGGAACCGAATTTATTCGTGTGGCATCGTATAGTATATGCAAATTGAAAATATAATGAATACAAAATTGGGTCGACAGGAACAAGAAGTGAAATGGATTGTCGGTAGGCCATTATTTAAAAGTTATAACTTTTTGTTGCAACAGATTTGCGAAATTCAACATTATATTAAGGAAGTCTCACTGATCTCACTGATCGTTACCCAATCCACGTTAAAAATCCTTTAATGGAAAAATTTTGTGAGATAGGGATTGGGCCAGCTTTCGAAGTCCGAAGGTGTTATTTAAAGTTGAGATGCTTTCATAAAGACAATGACCTGTAGCCTAATTATATACAGGAAGAACACCATGAATATGATTTTGATATTTGCGTTTGGATCGTGCATATCTTTTTCCTGATAAATTTTTTGGCACACTATTCCTATAAACGATAAAGACACATCCCATCAGGGAATCGATGTCTCCTTCTGAACATCAGAAAGATTTTTAAAAAAACCCCGTCACATTAAAATGCCTGCCGCCAGATAGGTAATTGTGAAGTCTAGCAACAACCTGCAACAAGGTTTAGTAAATTCGCCGATTCAATTCGATATTTCTACAGTATACGCCGGAGACTAGTAAAGATCGGGCATACTTCATGCCTAAAGTTCGAGGTTATTTAAAAACCTTAAAGGTCTCAAACTGTTTTGCTTATAAAGTTGTTGTGAGTGAATAGATTTCAAAAATAACTGGCGAAAGTTCTACATCGTGGTGTCACGCGATCGGCCAATGGCGAGTACATGTGAAGTCCGATATCTAGGGGACTGACTAGATAAGTACTAATACTAATACACGTAGATGCTAATATAGCTAGAGACCAAGCTGCGTATGCCATGACGAAGATATTGCTTAGAACTGCTAACTCGATGACGTGGTAAAGATTAATTGCTTTACGACCTTCATTCAACCAGCACTTGATATTAGTCTAAAAGTCGGCAGGTATAACCGAAATAGGTATACATGTATGTGAAGATTTGTGCGATGTTATATCAAATCGGAAAATCTGGCAGGGATATGTTTCAGCCGGGGTTGTCGGCGGGCGTTCGAAAACGGTATTTTTTCGATTTTTTTTCGAATGTATATTGTTTTCAAATTATAAGTAAAAGATTGAGTATTGCAAACGGTTTTTAGCCTTCGCCCCGCCAGACGTCCTTATATATTCTGAAATGCATTTTTCTACTACAAATTTTTCTACTAATAGAACTACGGGTTGAAAATGTCGTTATTGCAGACAACTTCATATCTATTTCTCTGAGGTGAATTTTGCCCATGACAGCTGTCACATCAGAAACTTCATGTCATTGTCTTATTATTTCAATCTAGGTTATTGGACATTAGTGAAAACACACAAGTTTTTGTAAAGCCGTAAAATGTCTACATACGTGCCATCAAAACAACATTTGCGGGAAGTTTTAATAAGCTTCTTTCGCTTAAAGAAAAAAGCAAGCGAAGCGCATCAATTGCTTACCGAAGCTTACCCGGGCTATACTATAGACGTGGTTTAAGCGGTTCAAAGATGGTGATTTCGACACCGAAGACAAAGAACACCCCGGCCAGGTGAAAAAGTTTGAAGACCATGAATTGGAGGCATTGCTCGATCAAGATCCGTCACAAACGCAAGAAGAACTTGCAAAATCACTTGGCGTCGCTCATCAAACCATTTCCGATCGTTTGAAAGCAATTGAAATGATCCGAAAGGTAGGACATTGGGTGTCGTATGAATTGAAGCCACGAGACGTCGAACACCGATTTTGCATGTCCGAAATGCTGCTTGAACGCCACAAAAAGAAGTTTTTTTTGCATCGAATCGTCACTGGTGATGAAAAATGGTGAGACCAGAAGGGTGTTGTGTATTATGAGCTGCTTAAACCGAATGAAACAATCACAGGCGAAGTCTACCGACGACAATTGATACGTTTGAGCCGAGCACTGAAGGAAAAACGGCCGGAAGCGGTCGCAAGACACGATAAAGTTATTTTGCAACATAACAATGCTCGGCCACGTGCTGCAAATGTCGTCAAAACTAACCTTGAAACGCTCAAACGCAGCTCCATGTTTGTCGACTTCTTATAACATATAAGTCCATTGCCGGCTTACATTGTTAAATATAGATTTATGAGAATGGAAAATGTACTCACCTGCTATGTATTTAAAGTTATTTTTAGATTTTGTGTGAACCAAAATAAAAAGTTATTCATTAATTTTTCGGATTACAGCTAGTAGTTCATATAAGCACAATTAGGTGATGAGAACTCGTTCTAGCGTTTTATGTCTAGCTTGTACGACATTGTAAGACTAAAACAACATGGAAAAAAATACAGATTGTGCTACACCACTAATCCATTTTAACCTCGAAATTGATTGCGACTTTAAATTTGCTGATAATGTTTTTTTTTTTGTAGCTCTTTTGAGGTTGCTAACAATTCTTTCTGTTTTCTCAAATGGAACTGTTGGTTTTGAGGTGAAGCTTTAATGGAACTGAGAATCCATTATCGTGAACAAGTCTCTCCGACGCCTGAGACGCGGCAGTCTTCTTCTTCATGTCGATCCCGTTCGCGCTGTTTGAAGTTATTTAGACCAAACGCTCTGGCACCCGCGATCAAAACGGAGATTCGAAGAAGAATTTTTCTCTCAAAAGTGCTCAAAGTCAGCTCTGCATTCATGCTGATCTTTTAGCAATCGGCTCTTTATATAGCAGAACTGCTACGATCAAAGTTTTGTAAAGCATGCATTTGGTCTTCCGAGTTTTGATCCCATTTGTTTCGCCAAACCAAAGTAGCAGCGGTTTCATAAGGGTGACTCTTCGCTGAATTTCCACTAAGGTATGATTCCTGGAGTTGGTATTTACTCCTAGTTTACCTTAACTCCCTAACCACGTCGAAACTACTGCTGTAGTGACACTGAAGTTTTGTCTTATGCGATGGACGGATGTTTTTTTTTGTTTGTTGACAACGTTTGCTTCAAGTATGACTTTTTCACCTTTTCTCCAATTTCCGTTCTATATTGACTAGATGCGGGTTGTCTTTTTTCCCTATCACGCACTACCTGATGCCCATTAACCAACTGCTGAAAATGCTGCTTAAAAACATCTAATATCCCCTGTGCTTCGGTGACTAGGTTTCTTTTTCTTCACTACCTCGTAGAGCCTGCGTCCTGGGCTTGAAGCCAGCTGCCAGTTTCTTGACTTTGCCGAAAAACGTCCGGGTGTTGTACCTATCGCGGGACTCTTCAATTTCCTTGAGCTGGGAGGCTGCGTAGGCTCTTTTCTTTTAGCGAAAGATTTTCTGCTCCTCCCGTCTTCTGACTCGGTATTCTTCCCGCGCTGTCCTTGTTTTGCGTTGCATGTGCGCATGTTCTGTCATCTTTTCCGCCGTACACATCCATCATTATACCAAATGCTCTTTTTGGGGGGGTGGCTGGTAGCCTATGATTGCCTCGGCTACGTCCTTGATGATGTCGCGATGCTTGTTCCACAAAATGATGGGGCCTGTGGATGGTGAATGCACAGTAGAGAGCCTATCTCTCAGGCGCTCTCTGTAAGCTCTGGATACATCAGTTATGCTAAGTATTCAAACATTGATTTTCCTTTTCTGTGCAGTTCGCAGCTTCATCTCGTCGAATAGTCGAGCTCTGAATTTGTTTGTGACGAGAAAAGGATCAGAGTCGATGTTTGGTCTTCTGAAAGTTTGAACGATCAGAATATTGGATGCGTGCTTCGCATCTATACGCACATAGTCGATCTGGCTAACGGTTCGACCATAGTCGTAGTCTTGGAAACCTACGGCTATTTATCACCGTTTCACGAGCTACCGCAAAATCGATTAGCCGGAAGCCATTATCTGTTGTCGTGTCGTGGAGGCTGAGCTTTCCTCCTAATCTGCCAAAGATGTTTTCCTTACCATGAAGCACATCCTTACATGTGCAATCGTCGGTGACAGCTGTAATCAATATTGCAATGTTTTTGTTTTTGTATACAGGATCCTATCCATCGTACCTATCTCTTGTATTGCGGGAATAAATGCGTTGTACCGCGTGAGGACAGAAGCCGGTTTTTGAGCAGCAGGAGTATATTCTCAATTCGTGATTCGTGGACGCTGTGGGCCATGATCTTAGGCGCAACCCCCAACCTGTTCCAGTTCCATTTTTTAAGCCCCTAGCACGAAGGGCCGGTTAAAGCCAATATCAATAAGCCGTTTCTGGGATGTGAGCGCTGCCATTGGTCCAAATGCGGGCTTATCCGCCACCATCTCTTTTCCTTTTCCAAAAACCTGACTTATTATTGGAACAATATAAATTATATGTTTAGGAGCTATAGTTGCCGCTTGCGTTACAGCAGATATGACATGGTATTAATTTGACTCAAATGAAATCTACATGGTTTAAGAAAAGGGCTAGCGAAACAAGATTCAATATTAAACTAACTTAACAAACAGACCACTAAGAGCAGCTTTTAAACATTTTTATTAAACAAATAAGAATCAGGCAAACAAAGCGAAAACTTAAATACGCAATGCTCTACACTTCATTAACTCTGATGATGGGTAAGTTGTACGGGGATCGAGCAATAGCTGCATTTATCAAAAACAACAATTTTCTGTCTTAAAACCGTTATGCGATGCTACAACTAAACAGTGCGACCATTAAGATACGAAAACGATTTTGGGGCCCCCTTTCTGCACAAGGTCACTCAAATTCGAAAACAGCGCCAATTGTTTCATGAACCAGTTTTTTAATTTGAACGAGTCTAGTTATCACCGAATGCAGGGATTGCCATTGTTCCATCGATTCAACTGCTAAATTACTTCGATATACTATACGAGTGAGTATTCGTGTGTTACTTCGTTGAACTTTCACCTTCTACTCCAAACCGACGTTTTAGCCAAAATCATGAGTAGCCAAAGTTTGTAGTACACCAAAAACCACACTGTAAGTGGTTAGTGGCAACTTTGCCCACATTGTCTGCGGCCAAGACATCGCCTGTCGACCAGCATTCAAGGAGCATTCATCTAATAAGCAACAATTAATCCCGGCGCTATCAATTGTCATCAGTCTTGAACAACGCAGTCCCAGTTGTGGCCGCCGCCACACCGTTGATCTCCAAAGCATTAACACTCCCTGAGCTGCATTGCTTTCTCGTTATTACGATTATGCACCGACTCCAGTTCAATCCGCCATTACCCCCGTGGTCAGAATAACTGACGCCGATATAACCGCAATTATAACTGCCGTATTGGATTTTCACATGCGGCTTGCAATTTCCCAGTAATTTATTATTATTATTGTTTCCCAATGGGAAAATGGCTGAAGCGTGGCCGACGAGCGACGCGACGTATGCAGTGCAGTAAGCCAGATAAACACACTGGCTACATTTGTCTGTAACGTATGCAATGGAACGAGGTGTGTCGGTCGGAACGACAGCGACGACGATGGTCATAATGAAGGTGATGGCGATGTTGATGATGACGACGAGGACGACAACGACGCCATATGTCGGAGAAAAGTTTCTGCCACATGAGCAGAGCACGCTGCTGGCCGACTCCAGCTGAACCAATTATCGTTATACCACCTCGTATTGATTAGCTTAGAGCTTAAGCGTGTATCGATTGCGTGACTGTTGACTTAAGCGACCACATCAAAATGGGTCGTCGTCGTCGGGTTATTTTTGTTTGAGGGTAGAAATTGCAAATCAATAGATTTGGGAAAGTGTATGTGCTCGAATAATTCAAGGAATGCCAAGTGATTATGGAAAGGATGGGATTCAACGAAACTTTGACATTCCTTGGGTTCCGGTAACATTGTAGGTCAGTTGGTCGAACTACGGTTGGGAGGTTACGTAATACGAGTAAAAAGTTGACCTAGATGTGGAATGTCGCGGAGAAAAGTTTTAGTTACCAATGAATTTAACACGAAGTGGACGTTTTTTTGGCTCGGGGAAACACACGATTTAGTGGGTTACTTCGACACTATCGTTTTTTTCCATGAAACTCAAGGTAAATAATTGCATGGGGTAAACTTACATCGATTTCTATCGGAGTAACTTCACGGAAGTGGTTGCGGTGGTCTAGATAGGGATCGGGAACTCCTTATGCAGAACCACAAACAAGAAAGCTTCTTAGTCCAATAGCCGCAGAATGCCTTCATTTGGATAGAATCTTACTACAGCAATTTTGATGGCATAATCTCATTGGCTAACTGGAAGATGTCTGAAAAAATAACAGGTGATCTTCGTAGATACTGCTGTAGTTGATGATGGCGGAGTTTGGAGAGAAGCAAAGCAAACAAAGAGCATATAATTAACAGGCTCAGATCCAAGGCTGATTCCGGAAAGTCCTTGTCACCATTTGAGATTCTAGTCTTGATAGAGACTTTAAGGCTTGAGCTAGCAACATTTTATCTGCAATGTGAATGGAAGTTTGATAGATTGTTGAACATGGTGAGGGACTGTCTGCAATTAAGTGGTCGGGAAATGTTTTGTATCCTTTTAAAAATTCCACTACTTCACAGATTTCTTTCTGTTTGTGACTTCATTATTATTTACCGCAGTCGCGCCGTTGCCGGACAGAGGCAGAGGAAATTTTATTTTTTAACTTTATATTTAATCGGAAGTACACTAATTGGCCTATAAGATGAAGGCCTTGTAACGTCTTTACCTGGTTTCGGGATTGCTATTATTTTGGAAACTTTCCATACTTTTGGAAAGTAGTCAAGTCTTAAAAATGGCATTGAAAACATTTCTAATATATAAAATAGCTCTATCCGACAGTTTTTTTAAAATTTCTCCTGTTATAAGGTCATACCCAGGTGATTTTTTACATTTTAAGTTGTTTTTTATGTATTGTTTTATTTCGTTGGTTCGTATTTTCTTTATTGTCATTTTCGTGAATGTGGAGATATTTCTATCTGGTAGTGATTTGTTTCGACTGTTGAAGCCATTGGTGAATGTTGTTTTAAAATATTTAGCTAATGTTTTTGCTTTTTCGGTGTCTGTTCTGGCCCAAGTACCATTAGTTTTCATCAGAGGTGGTTGGTGGTTAATTCCTTTTTTCATTTTTTTGTTCAGCTTCCATAGCGAATAGTTTGTTACTTGAGTTGCTGTGAGATTTGTTAAGAATGTATTAACATGTCGGTCGTTAATTTCTTTGAGCAGGTCTTTGAGTTTCTTGGTCGATTTGTCGTAGTTTGCTTTGTCCAGTGGTGATCTGCTACATTGCCAAATCTTTCGTAGTTTTCGTTTCTCTTTGATTTTTTGTCGTATAGTTTTCCGTGGTCCGTGGCCTGTAAGTAATCCCTTGCATATTCTGGAAGAACGTTGAATCTAATGTCTTGTCTAATTATTATTGCTGATCCTCCATGGGCTCGTCCGATAGGGTGGTTAGTGTGGTTTAAATAGTATTTAGGTATTTTTATAAAGCTCTTTTAGAGAAGTGGGTTTTTGAAATAAGTAAGATGTCGATGCAGTTATCAATTATAAATTGTTTTAATTCAGAGACATGTTGGTTGAGTCCGTTTGCGTTCCATACGACTTTTTTCAATTTTGTATTATTGTCCATTTATTTTTCTGATTAAAAGAGTCAATATGTTCATCATATTGATTATTTGTGATATAAGCTGCTTCATCATGATTTTTAGTTCTGATAGATCCTCTAAGGATTTTGTTTCATTTAACGATCTCTGAGTGTTGAGATTCCGATTGTTTCGAAAATATTCGACAAACTCCTGCTTGACCGTATCAACAAACCACAAAAACAAAAAAATCTTATTACGGACCACCAATTTGGATTTCGACAAAATCACTCTACTATTCAACAGGTTCATCGAGTGACAAACAAAATTCTAAACGACTTGAACCACCAAAAATACTGCGTAGCAGTTTACCTAGACATTGCAAAAGCGATCGATAGTGTATGGCATAAAGGACTACTATTTAAACTCAAATCAATGCTACCAGACTACTACAAGCTCATCAAAAGTTACTTGGACAATCGACTGTTTTACGTGCAATATAATGCGAACATTCATACCTATATAAAATCGAAGCAAGGGTCCCGCAGGGTAGTGTACTAGGTCCTATCCTCTACCTACTTTTCACTGCGGACATACCTAAGCCATTTATACAGGACTCCATGCTAGCAACATTTGCAGACGACACAGCAATTCTTTCCTCACACTCTTGTTTAGAAGCTGCTACACATAAAAAAAAACCAAACGCTGGACAAAGCAATGGACTGGTTCAACAAATGGGGTGTTGAAATTAATGAAGAGAAAACAGTCCAAGTAATATACACGACGAAAAGGAATTATGAACCTCAAGACATCACGATTAACAACAAAAAAATTATTCTTGACAATTCAGCGAAATATCTAGGCATACTAATAGACAACAAACTAACATGGAAACCTCACATTATTCAAAAACGAAACCAAATCAAAAACAAATTTAGACAACTATACTGACTTTTAGGAAACAAATCTAAACTCTCCATACAAAACAAACTTTTAATCTACAAAAGCATAATAAAACCAATATGGACCTATGGCATCCAATTATGGGGAACAGCTGCTAAATCAAATATTGACATAATACAACGACTACAATCAAAAATACTTCGGACGATCGTCAATGCACCCTGGTATGTTTCTAATGAAGACATACATCGAGACCTTAAAATACTCAGTATTAAAGACGAAATCAAAAAGCACAGTAGAAATCACCAAATCACAATCTCAAATTATATAAACAGCGAAATACGAAATCTACCTCACCATGAAGCAAATTCAAGAATACGACTAAAGAGACTGAGGCCGGTTGATCTGCAATCCATATGAATGTTATATAATAACATAATTATTAATGTATAATTATGTATTATTGTTAATATGTTTGTTATAAAGATATAAATCAATTTGAGTCATTATGAAAAAACACTTTATGTAAAAGAAAACTAACGAAAGAAAAATAGTTTGTAAGACACTGGTCTTACGAACTAATGTATCCAATTATCTCTCTTAAAACAATTACTAAGAGTCTCAGGACAGATGTAATCTAAAATTGGAAAAAAAAAAACTTTCAATCAAGAAGTTCTTGTTGCATTCTTTAGTATGTGATATGATTCATGAATGATTGTGTCCTTTAAAACCTACACCTTTAAGCGAAGATATCTGTTTCTGTAGCTTAGAATTCGTTTTAAAAGTTTTACGCTTGGGACGCATTTAATTCATGCTGTCTTTAGTTTTTAAGTAATTTTTTCCAGTCGTTTGTAGTCACCGTGTCGACACTTGATATATTTTCTGTGCATACCTCCATAGTCCAGAGTTTTCCCGGGACTGTCTGGTTGTAATCGAAAACGATTGCCGTTGAACTTTTGTCAAATGAATGTTTCCATACATTTTTGCGAAATGCGTATGTCCTGGAAAAGAAAAACAGTAGACGCATCGAAAAAGTCGATAGACTCAATTAACCGCCCCCATCTTTTCTACTTTGATGAATTCATTTTTTTAATACAATCATAGTCCTAAGAGAAACCACGAGAAATTTTAAGCCGGTATTCTAGAGGTGCTTTTTTGTATTTCAAACGTTTAAAACGGCAGAAGAGGCTGAAGAAGATTCGCATTGGGAAAGCAGTCATTCAGAAGAAGTTTTGTTGCCCCGACCATCGCAAAATCCGACCACTGCTGTGACTGTATCATTATTGGCACCAGCATCATCATAAGCGTCAACTTCAGCATCAACTTCAGCATCAACTTAGGCATCAACACCAGCGCCATTTATTCAAAAAAAGGTTCGAAAAGGAAGGAAAAAGACTCATTCGTCTATCTCACCTTCAATATTTGACGAAGCTATTGATTCAATTGTCAAGCATGCGACAAGAAGTCGCCCGGAAGAAAATATTCATATCTCTTTTGGAAGAACTATTTCTTTTCAAAAAACCGAAAATTTAGTTTATATTGTTGTTTTGTTTTTGGTTATTTTCTCTCAGTGAACTGGAACTTCGCCGCCTATGACACATTATTTAAAAACGTTTCTTTTCCTTTATTTCATTAAAAATATAAGCTTAATTAATAATTACATTGTAGAAATTTAAATAAACAATATATTGAATTGAATTTGTTGTTTATTTAGCAATAAATATAATTGTTATAATAAAATAATATATTAGGCTACTGTAAAAATTAATTACAAACTAAAAAGAAAAAGGAAATAAACAATATTTAAATATCTATATATTCTAGTCATACTTCAATTTAACATGCGAGATAATATTTCTCTTAAAACCTACAAGTTCATTTTCTGATTTGAGTTTTTCAGGTAGTTCATTAAATATTTTAAATCCATTATAAAAAATTGTGTTTTGGGCTTTCTGTGTTTTAAACAGCGGAAGACGTATATCATTTTTACTTCGAACATTATACTCATGAACATTTTTTTGACATATATTATTTTATCACATAAATAGTTGGGTAACATATTGTTTTTCATTTTATATACTGTACAAAAATAAGAACATTCGTAGTTGTTTTTTGTTCCACACTTAATCATTTTAGAGCACTTAACATATATGCATTTGGAGTTAGCCATTTACATTTTAATATAGTCCTCATATCTATATTTTGAAATTATTGAAGTCATTCCAGCAGCGAGTTATTTGTTAGATATATTATTGTTGAACAATATTCAAAATGTGGTTTAACGATTGCGTTATAAATATTTATTGCACTTAATGTTGGTATTTTTTGTTCTAATTCTCCTAAAAATCCAATCTTTTTACTTATCTTATTTGATATGTATTCAACGTGCCTGTTGAAATTCAAATTAGAATCAGTTGAACCCCCTAGATTTTAATTTCCTTTACATTTTCTACTATCTCGTTATCTATTACAATATTAGTATCGGATTGTCCATTTATGTACAGACATTTATTTTTACCTACATTTAAACTAAATTTATTCATTTGGAACCATTCATTCAGATGTTTCAAATCTTGATTAATTTGTTGAATGCAATCACTTTAGTCATTATTCGACACATATAACAGGCCATCATCCGCAAAAAGTTGTAATCTACTACATTTTACTATTTTAGACATTTCATTTACATAAATTATAAACAATAATGCACCTAAAACTGGTCCTTGAGGTACACCTAGGATAACATTTATTGCATCTGATATCGCTTCTTCTATTTTGTGTACGCCCCTTCAAGTACGACTCAAACCATTGTAACTCGTTTCCTTGTACAACGTATTTCTCCAGTTTGTCAAATAATATTCTCCTGTCGATTGTTTCGAAAGCTCGCCTAAAGTCGATGAAAACTGCAACATTTTTTTTCCTCGAGTGCACCTCACTTTTCCAGTCGCCGATAATTAGATTAAGAAGCGACTCACAAGTATGCATGCTTCTGAACCCTGATTGACACTCGGAAAACAATTGATTGTCCTCCATATATTTCTGAAGCTGTTTTTGCACTACTTTCTCCAAAATCTTTGCTTCGTTGAGTAGCATATTTACTGGTCGAAAATCAGCAGGCTTCGTAGGATTTTTCGATTTTTCAATTGGCACTACCATAGATTCCTTCCATGGTTCTGAAAATATCCATTCTTTCATTAATTTATTAATAATCTTACACAGTTCAAGTCCAATACTTATCCAATGCTTATCACGTCTGTGATCATGCTCAGACTGAGTTTATTTGCGTCCTTCTTATTTTTCATTTTGTTTAAAATTACTTTTAGTTCATTTAGTGTTATACATTTGAATTTAAAAGTTTTATTTGTTGCTTGAATATATATCATCAATTACAAATCAGCCTTTATTAAAATGAAATAGGTTCATCCTGTTATTCTACAATAGCGAATAAGTGGCGAATGACCAATTAAATGAGAAATTATATAATATAACATTTTGTGGGGGTTTATATTTTTTAAGTATCTTTATGAAAACTGTGAATATCCTTGAGAAAAACGTAAAAAAATATTTATACAAGGTAATTGAAAAGACGAAAATATATTGCAATCAAATCATTGGACTAATAAATATATTCGCTTGATAATATATTTGCTTAAAAATCTTGATTCAATTCTCTCACTTTTGATATCATCGGGCAATGTTTTAAATAGGCTCGGAGCAATAACAAATAACATCATCGTTATAAAGAGAGTTGTTTACTCGAATGGAATCGGAAATTTTTGAAAAGTGTTCATTAAAAAAAATTAGCCACATCAATAGGGTTTGAAATAAGATTATTTTCCTTCCTACTTTAATATCTGACTCATTACGAATCAAAATTTCATTCTCAAGTCTCCCTTCCTTTTTGATATTTCCAACGTTTTCAGTCAACCAACGAAAGCAGTAATTGTCTCTACTTTTAGGTATTTCCGTTTTTAATTCTCGGTGTAATTGAATATAATAGTTTTTTAGACTCATGCTATTTGGGTGATTATTAACAGATACACGGTGACAATTTTTTTTCCTTATTTTATTCAGAAGAGTTAAGGATAACGATTGTTTAAGGCGTCGAAATTAGATTTTCTGACAACAGTTTCGCTGCAATTTAAGTTATGAGCCTGCATTTTTTTCAGAATTAAATCAAACGCAATTGTTGGATCATTTACATCGTAAACTTCATCCCAGAATTCGAAAATCAAGCCAGATCTTATTGCAGAATAATCAATGTTATTAACCTCATTCAGAACGACAGAGTTTTGCTTTCTCATATTGTGTCATCTAAAGACGATCTTGACGTTTCAGTTACACTTGTTGGGTCTGAAAATAACGAACTAAAACAACAAGCAGATAAAGTGGATATAAAGTTATCGACATCAGATGAATCCGAAAGTAAATCAATGTTAAAATCGCTCAGTAGAGTCATATTCTTAGTATCAGAGGAAATTATGATGATGGCACGGTTAATATAGCTGATGGTGTTGCTGCTTTCGAAGGGGCGGTCGCAGTGGAAGGTATTGACACAGAATGACCAGAAGCGGGTTTATGAAGAGACAAAGAGTCGATCATGTGTGTTTGGATTGGACTTTGGTTTTCCAAAACGTCGATGTAGTCTATCGTTAGGTTTCCGCACTTTTTATGGATGTATAGATCGCAGACAGAGCATTGAATTTCTTGTTCAACTCATTCAATTTTTAATTAACACAGATGGCACTTCATTTTGGCTTAAAAAGTAAAATGGTTTCGATTTTTCACGTAAATAAATATGTAAAATGTTAAAAGTTTAAAAGAATAAAAATGTTCGCTTACTAGCGGTGAAATATCAAATCGGAAATACACAAGCCGCGGAAGTTTTACGCAAAAATTAAAGTGTTTTAACAAAGTGGCAATCTTATGCAAATGCTTTCTTTTAAAGCCGAAGGTTTAAATACTTCAGACTATGTTATGATTTGTTTGCAGAAGCGTGAAGTAAAAATATCCGCCTCTTAGGCACACTTATAAGACCCAAAGCGAAATAAGTCGCCGAAACTTTGTTCTATTCAAATTTTAAAGATTCAAGAAGCGGCACATTTCGAAATTTCGCGCAATTTTTGGGGAAGCAGCAAATGTGGACTCAGCCGATGTTAGAAACTTTAATGAAACAGCCGTGATCTAATTGATGGCCACGATTCCCAAGACATTTGCAATGCAGAAGAAACAGGTATTTTTTCGTGCACTTCCAGAAAAAACATTTGCAAAAATAGGTGAAAAATGATATTATGAAAAACTTTAATATGAACTAATTATAAATCTATGATTTTGATTGATTTTTTATTTTGTACACAATTTCTACAGTTATTGGTATAATACCGAACATTTTACAGTTAAGTGATATGATATTTTTCTAACATCTTTCAACTTTATTATTATTTAATTATTTGTTGAATAGAATAAAGTATAAAAGAGAGTTTGAAGGAGAAAGTACTAATGAAACCTTCATTTGCAAAAAAAGAAGAAAAAAAAAAACAACAATTAATATGGCAAAAAGACAAAAAAATATATACATATATATAGTATATATGAATTAAGGAATATACAATAATATCACAGTCGGTTAAATATAAGTAAAAACAATGAAAAAATAAATATCTTAATATATATTTAAATACTTTATAGGTAAGGAAATAAATAGAAAAAATAAATAAGTAAAGATATAAATAAAATAATAAATATATGATTAACTATAAATAAATAAATTAACAAATAAAACGTTTCTGTCGAACGACAGTATACAAAAACAAATATATTCTTTCTGAAAAGCTATTTAGAATTGTTGCCAATTTGAAAGCCTTTCATATTCCAATACTTAAGTAAGGGGCTACCATATTTACCTATGCTCGGAGCGGCTGAAACCCACACTATGCCAATAACGTAAGTGCACAGCACAGTGACTGTCAAAATGAAGGAATCAGCTCTCATTCCAAGTGATATGTGCATTTTAGATGCTTATTAATTCATCTCGTACAGGCAAAACCCCACCATCCATGAGCATTGTATTCTATTTTTTGAACATACATTTTTGAAAGCCACATCGCAGAAGAGGAAATTTAGTTTTTTAGCCTTGAGTTGCTGTATGCTATTTTTCATTGAACTCACACTCCTTTCATCGTCACTCGTTATGGTATTCAGAGATATTTTCATCCCATTTGTCATAACATAAATGGAAATGTCAATGTCATTCTTCCCATGACACTCCAGGGAAAGTCATTACAATCCCAACTGAATGTATGGTATGAAAAGTAAAAAAAAAGTCTGCCAAACCTCTGGAGGACTTCCTTCCGGTCAGTGCCAATAGTTTATTTAACAGATTGCTATATACCCACAAGGGACTCCGAGACATTCACAGGATATTTGAAGTGTCTGCAACTGAATTTGAATAATATTTTTGGAGACTCTAAGGGCACTGGTCCAGATAATGAACGGGAAATGTTGGCAGTGATGATTAAATCTGTGCTAAGGAATTTGGTTTCGAATAAAGTAGCACATTGTTTTTGAATGCAAGGATATGACAATTGTTTTGGGCAAATTTAAAAGGGTTGGCAGGAAACCAGTATCCTGTTTTCTGTTGATTAACACAGCTATTGATAGGAAAATGAGCTCCGTCAATAAACAAAAGTTCATAGTGTTCGAAAACGTTCTAGTATCGTTTTTATTATGGTTTCTTGTAAAGACTTTTATATGAGTAGGTGAGACTTAAAATTCCTTGTTGATTTTTTTTATCCCAGTTTACAAGTCGCATCAAAAATTCCACATTTGCTTAAATGGCTAATGATAAAAAAGTTACAAAAAATTAGATGTTGTAAACTAAAGGCTGATTTCGAAGCTACCGCTATAAGACAAATGCCTGGAGCAAATAATGGTCACACGAATACATACATAAGACCCGGTGGAGTTTCCAGAGCAATAGCAGCACAAACACATACTTCTAGCAGAATTTGACAACATAATAAATGGAAGCGTAAATAAAAGCATCGTATTCATACATTTTTAGCAAATCTTTCGAGATGCTCAACCATAACCAAATAACTGAAACACTATCAAGAGAAAGGAAGTGAAGTATTTGGATCGAAAATTATTCAAGCGAAAGAAGAAGATTCAACGCGATATTGATGATAAAAAAGTCGGATTATGGAATACCTCAAGGATCAAAATTGACCCCGAAACTTTACATCCTATTCACGAGTGAAAATTTATAAATTTTTAAAAAGAACTTTGCGTTTGTCGATGAATATAATGTTGGTGATAGTTGTCAGACGCGAAAATTTCAACATGCGGTTTGACATATTCCAAAAATGCACCGGACACACCGACACGGAAAGAGCTTTCTTTTTCGAATCTTGCCAGCTTCTGGGATAAACAGACGGATCTCAGAATTAATATACTCTCCACAAACGACACCAGAGTAGAGATCCGACGGAGATTTATAGAAGCCAACCGTTGCTAGTTCGGTTTGTCGAAACAACTAGGGTCTTAACCCCTTAACAAAAAGGACAAAAAACCTCTTCTAAATACTGATTTTTCCATTCCTGCGTTATGGAGCCAAATGTTGGACGGTAAACAAAGCAGGTGAACAAATGTTTAATGGGATCCTTCGAAAGAAAAATCGTTCGTCGGATATTTGCTCCTATCTGCGAGTAGGGCGAATGGACGCGATGTCATAACCGCGATCTCAACGAGCTGTACATAGATGTGGATGCAGTTCAGAAGGAAAAAATCCGTTGAGAGTCTTCGAATCCTAAGACACCAGGATCAAGAAGAACGGGAAAACTGAACTTCAAAAATACAGAGATACGAACAAAAATACAGATATATGAAATCCGAGGCTTTTTGCTTAATTCTGCTGGACTATAGCCCATGGCTTCAAAATGCACTTTTTTCCGGAATGCGCTTATTACGATTTCTATGATATTGACAGTCACAAGCATCAATAACTGTACACAAATTTATAAATTTAGCTCTCAGAACCTTTTATAAACGAAAATACAGTAATATGAAATCCGAAGCTTTTTTGCTTAATTCTGCTGGACTATAGCCCATGGCTTCAAAATGCACTTTTTTCCGGAATGCGCAAATTACGATTTCTATGATATTGACAGTCACAGGCATCGCGAACTGAATACAAATTTGAAAATTCAGCTTTCAGAACCTTTTATAAGCAAAAATACAGTAATATGAAATCCGAAGCTTTTTTGCTTAATTCTGCTGGACTATAGCCCATGGTTTCAAAATGCACTTTTTTCCGGAATGCGCAAATTACGATTTCTATGATATTGACAGTCACAGGCATCGCGAACTGAATACAAATTTGAAAATTCAGCTCTGGGGACCTTTTATTAACAAAAATACAGAAATATGAAATCCGAGGCTTTTTTGCTTAATTCTGCTGGACTAAAGCCCATGGTTTCAAAATGCAATTTTTTCCGAAATTCGCAAATTACGATTTCTATGATATTGACAGTCACAAGCATCGCGAACTGAATACAAATTTGAAAATTTAGCTCTGCGGACCTTTTATTAACAAAAATACAGAAATATGAAATCCGAGGCTTTTTTGCTTAATTCTGCTGGACTATAGCCCATGGTTTCAAAATGCACTTTTTTTCGAAATTCGCAAATTACGATTTCTATGATATTGACAGCCATAAGCAGCGCGAACTGAATACAAATTTGAAAATTTAGCTCTGAGGATCTATTATTAACAAAAATACAGAAATATGAATTCCGAGACTTTTTTGCTTAATTCTGCTGGACTATAGCCCATGGTTTCAAAATGCACTTTTTTCGAAATTCGCAAATTACGATTTCTATGATATTGACAGTCATAAGCATCGCGAACTGAATACGAATTTGAAAATTTAGCTCTGAGGACCTTTTATTAACAAAAATACAGAAATATGAAATCCGAGGCTTTTTTGCTTAATTCTGCTGGACTATAGCCCATGGTTTGAAAATGGACTTTTTTCCGAAATTCGCAAATTACGATTTCTATGATATTAACAGTCACAAGCATCAATAATTGAACACAAATTTGGAAACTCAGTTCTCAGAACCTTTTACTAACAAAAATACAGAAATATGAACTCCGAGGCTTTTTTGCTTAATTCTGCTGGACTATAGCCCATGGTTTCAAAATGCAATTTTTTCCGAAATTCGCAAATTACGATTTCTATGATATTGACAGTCATAAGCATCGCGAACTGAATACGAATTTGAAAATTTAACTCTGAGGACCTTTTATTAACAAAAATACAGAAATATGAAATCCGAGGCTTTTTTGCCTAATTCTGCTGGACTATAGCCCATGGTTTCAAAATGCACTCTTTTCCGAAATTCGCAAATTTAGATTTCTATGATATTGACAGTCACAAGCATCAATAACTCAACACAAATTTGGAAACTCAGCTCTCAGAACCTTTTATTAAAAAAAATACAGAAATATGAAATCCGAGGCTTTTTTGCCTAATTCTGCTGGACTATAGCCCAGGGTTTCAAAATGCACTTTTTTCCGAAATTCGCAAATTACGATTTCTATGATATTGACAGTCACAAGCATCAATAACTCAACACAAATTTGGAAACTCAGCTCTCAGAACCTTTTATTAACAAAAATACAGAAATATGAAATCCGAGGCTTTTTTGCTTAATTCTGCTGGACTATAGCCCATGGTTTCAAAATGCAATTTTTTCCGAAATTCGCAAATTACGATTTCTATGATATTGACAGTCATAAGCATCGCGAACTGAATACGAATTTGAAAATTTAGATCTGAGGACCTTTTATTAACAAAAATACAGAAATATGAAATCCGAGGCTTTTTTGCTTAATTCTGCTGAACTATAGCCCATGGTTTCAAAATGGACTTTTTTCCGAAATTCGCAAATTACGATTTCTATGATATTAACAGTCACAAGCATCAAGAATTGAACACAAATTTGGAAACTCAGCTCTCAGAACCTTTTACTAACAAAAATACAGAAATATGAAATCCGAGGCTTTTTTGCTTAATTCTGCTGGACTATAGCCCATGGTTTCAAAATGCAATTTTTTCCGAAATTCGCAAATTACGATTTCTATGATATTGACAGTCATAAGCATCGCGAACTGAATACGAATTTGAAAATTTAACTCTGAGGACCTTTTATTAACAAAAATACAGAAATATGAAATCCGAGGCTTTTTTGCCTAATTCTGCTGGACTATAGCCCATGGTTTCAAAATGCACTTTTTTCCGAAATTCGCAAGTTACGATTTCTATGATATTGACAGTCACAAGCATCAATAACTGAACACAAATTTGGAAACTCTGATCTCAGAACCTTTTATTAACAAAAATACAGAATTATGAAATCCGAGGATTTTATGCTTAATTCTGCTGGACTATAGCCCATGGTTTCAAAATACACTTTTTTCCGAAATTCGCAAATTACGATTTCTATGATATTGACAGTCACGAGCATCAATAACTGAACACAAATTTGGAAACTCTGATCTCAGAACCTTTTATTAACAAAAATACAGAAATATGAAATCCGAGGCTTTTTTGCTTAATTCTGCTGGACTATAGCCCATGGTTTCAAAATGCACTTTTTTCCGAAATTCGCAAATTACGATTTCTATGATATTGACAGTCACAAGCATCAATAACTGAACACAAATTTGGAAACTCTGATCTCAGAACCTTTTATTAACAAAAATACAGAAATATGAAATCCGAGGCTATTTTGCTTAATTCTGCTGGACTATAGCCCATGGTTTCAAAATGCACTTTTTTCCGAAATTCGCAAATTACGATTTCTATGATATTGACAGTCACAAGCATCAATAACTGAACACAAATTTGGAAACTCAGCTCTCAGAACCTTTGACTAACAAAAATACAGAAATATGAAATCCGAGGCTTTTTTGCTTAATTCTGCTGGACTATAGCCCATGGTTTCAAAATGCACTTTTTTCCGAAATTCGCAAATTATGATTTCTATGATATTGACAGTCATAAGCATCGCGAACTGAATACGAATTTGAAAATTTAGCTCTGAGGACCTTTTATTAACAAAAATACAGAAATATGAAATCCGAGGCTTTTTTGCTTAATTCTGCTGGACTATAGCCCATGGTTTCAAAATGGACTTTTTTCCGAAATTCGCATATTACGATTTCTATGATATTGACAGTCATAAGCATCGCGAACTGAATACGAATTTGAAAATTTCGCTCTGAGGACCTTTTATTAAGAAAAATACAGAAATATGAAATCCGAGGCTTTTTTGCTTAATTCTGCTAGACTATAGCCCATGGTTTCAAAATGCACTTTTTTCCGAAATTCGCAAATTAAGATTTCTATGATATTGACAGTCATAAGCATCGCGAACAGAACACGAATTTGAAAATTTAGCTCTGAGGACCTTTTATTAACAAAAATACAGAAATATGAAATCCGAGGCTTTTTTGCTTAATTCTGCTGGACTATAGCCCATGGTTTTAAAAAGCACTTTTTTCCGAAATTCGCAAATTACGATTTCTCTGATATTGACAGTCATTAGCTTCGCGAATTGAATAAAAATTTGAAAATTTAGCTCTGAGGATCTATTATCAACAAAAATACAGAAATATGAAATCCGAGGCTTTTTTGCTTAATTCTGCTGGACTGCTGGACTTTTTTCCGAAATTCGCAAATTACGATTTCTATGATATTGACAGTCATAAGCATCGCGAACTGAATACGAATTTGAAAATTTAGCTCTGAGGACCTTTTATTAACAAAAATACAGAAATATGAAATCCGAGGCTTTTTTGCTTAATTCTGCTGGACTGCTGGACTTTTTTCCGAAATTCGCAAATTACGATTTCTATGATATTGACAGTCATTAGCATCGCGAACTGTATACGAATTTGAAAATTTAGCTCTGAGGACCTTTTATTAACAAAAATACAGAAATATGAATTCCGAGGCTTTTTTGCTTAATTCTGCTGGACTATAGCCCATGGTTTCATAGTGGACTTTTTTCCGAAATTCGCAAATTACGATTTCTATGATATTAACAGTCACAAGCATCAATAATTGAACACAAATTTGGAAACTCAGCTCTCAAAACCTTTTACTAACAAAAATACAGAAATATGAACTCCGAGGCTTTTTTGCTTAATTCTGCTGGACTGCTGGACTTTTTTCCGAAATTCGCAAATTACGATTTCTATGATATTGACAGTCATAAGCATCGCGAACTGAATACGAATTTGAAAATTTAGCTCTGAGGACCTTTTATTAACAAAAATACAGAAATATGAAATCCGAGGCTTTTTTGCTTAATTCTGCTGGACTGCTGGACTTTTTTCCGAAATTCGCAAATTACGATTTCTATGATATTGACAGTCATTAGCATCGCGAACTGTATACGAATTTGAAAATTTAGCTCTGAGGACCTTTTATTAACAAAAATACAGAAATATGAATTCCGAGGCTTTTTTGCTTAATTCTGCTGGACTATAGCCCATGGTTTCAAAATGGACTTTTTTCCGAAATTCGCAAATTACGATTTCTATGATATTGACAGTCATAAGCATCGCGAACTGTATACGAATTTGAAAATTTAGCTCTGAGGACCTTTTATTAACAAAAATACAGAAATATGAAATCCGAGGCTTTTTTGCTTAATTCTGCTGGACTATAGCCCATGGTTTCAAAATGGACTTTTTTCCGAAATTCGCAAATTACGATTTCTATGATATTGACAGTCATTAGCATCGCGAACTGTATACGAATTTGAAAATTTAGCTCTGAGGACCTTTTATTAACAAAAATACAGAAATATGAAATCCGAGGCTTTTTTGCTTAATTCTGCTGGACTCAAAATGCACTTTTTTCCGAAATTCGCAAATTACGATTTCTATGATATTGACAGTCATAAGTATCGCGAACTGTATACGAATTTGAAAATTTAGCTCTGAGGACCTTTTATTAACAAAAATACAGAAATATGAAATCCGAGGCTTTTTTGCTTAATTCTGCTGGACTATAGCCCATGGTTTCAAAATGCACTCTTTTCCGAAATTCGCAAATTACGATTTCTATGATATTGACAGTCACAAGCATCAATAACTGAACACAAATTTGGAAACTCAGCTCTCAGAACCTTTTATTAACAAAAATACAGAAATATGAAATCCGAGGCTTTTTTGCTTAATTCTGCTGGACTATAGCCCATGGTTTCAAAATGGACTTTCTTCCGAAATTCGCAAATTACGATTTCTATGATATTGACAGTCATTAGCATCGCGAACTGTATACGAATTTGAAAATTTAGCTCTGAGGACCTTTTATTAACAAAAATACAAAAATATGAAATCCGAGGCTTTTTTGCTTAATTCTGCTGGACTATAGCCCATGGTTTCAAAATGGACTTTTTTCCGAAATTCGCAAATTACGATTTCTATGATATTGACAGTCATAAGCATCGAGAACTGTATACGAATTTGAAAATTTAGCTCTGAGGACCTTTTATTAACAAAAATACAGAAATATGAAATCCGAGGCTTTTTTGCTTAATTCTGCTGGACTATAGCCCATGGTTTCAAAATGCACTCTTTTCCGAAATTCGTAAATTACGATTTCTATGATATTGACAGTCATAAGCATCGAGAACTGTATACGAATTTGAAAATTTAGCTCTGAGGACCTTTTATTAACAAAAATACAGAAATATGAAATCCGAGGCTTTTTTGCTTAATTCTGCTGGACTATAGCCCATGGTTTCAAAATGGACTTTTTTCCGAAATTCGCAAATTACGATTTCTATGATATTGACAGTCATTAGCATCGCGAACTGTATACGAATTTGAAAATTTAGCTCTGAGGACCTTTTATTAACAAAAATACAGAAATATGAAATCCGAGGCTTTTTTGCTTAATTCTGCTGGACTATAGCCCATGGTTTCAAAATGGACTTTTTTCCGAAATTCGCAAATTACGATTTCTATGAAATTGACAGTCATAAGCATCGAGAACTGTATACGAATTTGAAAATTTAGCTCTGAGGACCTTTTATTAACAAAAATACAGAAATATGAAATCCGAGGCTTTTTTGCTTAATTCTGCTGGACTATAGCCCATGGTTTCAAAATGCACTCTTTTCCGAAATTCGTAAATTACGATTTCTATGATATTGACAGTCATAAGCATCGAGAACTGTATACGAATTTGAAAATTTAGCTCTGAGGACCTTTTATTAACAAAAATACAGAAATATGAAATCCGAGGCTTTTTTGCTTAATTCTGCTGGACTATAGCCCATGGTTTCAAAATGGACTTTTTTCCGAAATTCGCAAATTACGATTTCTATGATATTGACAGTCATTAGCATCGCGAACTGTATACGAATTTGAAAATTTAGCTCTGAGGACCTTTTATTAACAAAAATACAGAAATATGAAATCCGAGGCTTTTTTGCTTAATTCTGCTGGACTATAGCCCATGGTTTCAAAATGGACTTTTTTCCGAAATTCGCAAATTACGATTTCTATGAAATTGACAGTCATAAGCATCGAGAACTGTATACGAATTTGAAAATTTAGCTCTGAGGACCTTTTATTAACAAAAATACAGAAATATGAAATCCGAGGCTTTTTTGCTTAATTCTGCTGGACTATAGCCCATGGTTTCAAAATGGACTTTTTTCCGAAATTCGCAAATTACGATTTCTATGATATTGACAGTCATAAGCATCGCGAACTGTATACGAATTTGAAAATTTAGCTCTGAGGACCTTTTATTAACAAAAATACAGAAATATGAAATCCGAGGCTTTTTTGCTTAATTCTGCTGGACTATAGCCCATGGTTTCAAAATGGACTTTTTTCCGAAATTCGCAAATTACGATTTCTATGAAATTGACAGTCATAAGCATCGAGAACTGTATACGAATTTGAAAATTTAGCTCTGAGGACCTTTTATTAACAAAAATACAGAAATATGAAATCCGAGGCTTTTTTGCTTAATTCTGCTGGACTATAGCCCATGGTTTCAAAATGGACTTTTTTCCGAAATTCGCAAATTACGATTTCTATGATATTGACAGTCATTAGCATCGCGAACTGTATACGAATTTGAAAATTTAGCTCTGAGGACCTTTTATTAACAAAAATACAGAAATATGAAATCCGAGGCTTTTTTGCTTAATTCTGCTGGACTATAGCCCATGGTTTCAAAATGGACTTTTTTCCGAAATTCGCAAATTACGATTTCTATGATATTGACAGTCATTAGCATCGCGAACTGTATACGAATTTGAAAATTTTGCTCTGAGGACCTTTTATTAACAAAAATACAGAAATATGAAATCCGAGGCTTTTTTGCTTAATTCTGCTGGACTATAGCCCATGGTTTCAAAATGGACTTTTTTCCGAAATTCGCAAATTACGATTTCTATGAAATTGACAGTCATAAGCATCGAGAACTGTATACGAATTTGAAAATCTAGCTCTGAGGACCTTTTATTAACAAAAATACAGAAATATGAAATCCGAGGCTTTTTTGCTTAATTCTGCTGGACTATAGCCCATGGTTTCAAAATGCACTCTTTTCCGAAATTCGTAAATTACGATTTCTATGATATTGACAGTCATAAGCATCGAGAACTGTATACGAATTTGAAAATTTAGCTCTGAGGACCTTTTATTAACAAAAATACAGAAATATGAAATCCGAGGCTTTTTTGCTTAATTCTGCTGGACTATAGCCCATGGTTTCAAAATGGACTTTTTTCCGAAATTCGCAAATTACGATTTCTATGATATTGACAGTCATAAGCATCGCGAACTGAATACGAATTTGAAAATTTAGCTCTGAGGACCTTTTATTAACAAAAATACAGAAATATGAAATCCGAGGCTTTTTTGCTTAATTCTGCTGGACTGCTGGACTTTTTTCCGAAATTCGCAAATTACGATTTCTATGATATTGACAGTCATTAGCATCGCGAACTGTATACGAATTTGAAAATTTAGCTCTGAGGACCTTTAATTAACAAAAATACAGAAATATGAATTCCGAGGCTTTTTTGCTTAATTCTGCTGGACTATAGCCCATGGTTTCAAAATGGACTTTTTACCGAAACTCGCAAATTACGATTTCTATGATATTGACAGTCATTAGCATCGCGAACTGTATACGAATTTGAAAATTTAGCTCTGAGGACCTTTTATTAACAAAAATACAGAAATATGAAATCCGAGGCTTTTTTGCTTAATTCTGCTGGACTATAGCCCATGGTTTCAAAATGGACTTTTTACCGAAACTCGCAAATTACGATTTCTATGATATTGACAGTCATTAGCATCGCGAACTATATACGAATTTGAAAATTTAGCTCTGAGGACCTTTTATTAACAAAAATACAAAAATATGAAATCCGAGGCTTTTTTGCTTAATTCTGCTGGACTCAAAATGCACTTTTTTCCGAAATTCGCAAATTACGATTTCTATGATATTGACAGTCATAAGTATCGCGAACTGTATACGAATTTGAAAATTTAGCTCTGAGGACCTTTTATTAACAAAAATACAGAAATATGAAATCCGAGGCTTTTTTGCTTAATTCTGCTGGACTATAGCCCATGGTTTCAAAATGCACTCTTTTCCGAAATTCGCAAATTACGATTTCTATGATATTGACAGTCACAAGCATCAATAACTGAACACAAATTTGGAAACTCAGCTCTCAGAACCTTTTATTAACAAAAATACAGAAATATGAAATCCGAGGCTTTTTTGCTTAATTCTGCTGGACTATAGCCCATGGTTTCAAAATGGACTTTCTTCCGAAATTCGCAAATTACGATTTCTATGATATTGACAGTCATTAGCATCGATATTGACAGTCATAAGCATCGAGAACTGTATACGAATTTGAAAATTTAGCTCTGAGGACCTTTTATTAACAAAAATACAGAAATATGAAATCCGAGGCTTTTTTGCTTAATTCTGCTGGACTATAGCCCATGGTTTCAAAATGGACTTTTTTCCGAAATTCGCAAATTACGATTTCTATGATATTGACAGTCATTAGCATCGCGAACTGTATACGAATTTGAAAATTTAGCTCTGAGGACCTTTTATTAACAAAAATACAGAAATATGAAATCCGAGGCTTTTTTGCTTAATTCTGCTGGACTATAGCCCATGGTTTCAAAATGCACTCTTTTCCGAAATTCGTAAATTACGATTTCTATGATATTGACAGTCATAAGCATCGAGAACTGTATACGAATTTGAAAATTTAGCTCTGAGGACCTTTTATTAACAAAAATACAGAAATATGAAATCCGAGGCTTTTTTGCTTAATTCTGCTGGACTATAGCCCATGGTTTCAAAATGGACTTTTTTCCGAAATTCGCAAATTACGATTTCTATGATATTGACAGTCATTAGCATCGCGAACTGTATACGAATTTGAAAATTTTGCTCTGAGGACCTTTTATTAACAAAAATACAGAAATATGAAATCCGAGGCTTTTTTGCTTAATTCTGCTGGACTATAGCCCATGGTTTCAAAATGGACTTTTTTCCGAAATTCGCAAATTACGATTTCTATGAAATTGACAGTCATAAGCATCGAGAACTGTATACGAATTTGAAAATTTAGCTCTGAGGACCTTTTATTAACAAAAATACAGAAATATGAAATCCGAGGGTTTTTTGCTTAATTCTGCTGGACTATAGCCCATGGTTTCAAAATGGACTTTTTTCCGAAATTCGCAAATTACGATTTCTATGATATTGACAGTCATTAGCATCGCGAACTGTATACGAATTTGAAAATTTAGCTCTGAGGACCTTTTATTAACAAAAATACAGAAATATGAAATCCGAGGCTTTTTTGCTTAATTCTGCTGGACTATAGCCCATGGTTTCAAAATGGACTTTTTTCCAAAATTCGCAAATTACGATTTCTATGATATTGACAGTCATTAGCATCGCGAACTGTATACGAATTTGAAAATTTAGCTCTGAGGACCTTTTATTAACAAAAATACAGAAATATGAAATCCGAGGCTTTTTTGCTTAATTCTGCTGGACTATAGCCCATGGTTTCAAAATGGACTTTTTTCTGAAATTCGCAAATTACGATTTCTATGAAATTGACAGTCATAAGCATCGAGAACTGTATACGAATTTGAAAATTTAGCTCTGAGGACCTTTTATTAACAAAAATACAGAAATATGAAATCCGAGGCTTTTTTGCTTAATTCTGCTGGACTATAGCCCATGGTTTCAAAATGGACTTTTTTCCGAAATTCGCAAATTACGATTTCTATGATATTGACAGTCATTAGCATCGCGAACTGTATACGAATTTGAAAATTTAGCTCTGAGGACCTTTTATTAACAAAAATACAGAAATATGAAATCCGAGGCTTTTTTGCTTAATTCTGCTGGACTATAGCCCATGGTTTCAAAATGGACTTTTTTCCGAAATTCGCAAATTACGATTTCTATGAAATTGACAGTCATAAGCATCGAGAACTGTATACGAATTTGAAAATTTAGCTCTGAGGACCTTTTATTAACAAAAATACAGAAATATGAAATCCGAGGCTTTTTTGCTTAATTCTGCTGGACTATAGCCCATGGTTTCAAAATGGACTTATTTCCGAAATTCGCAAATTACGATTTCTATGATATTGACAGTCATTAGCATCGCGAACTGTATACGAATTTGAAAATTTAGCTCTGAGGACCTTTTATTAACAAAAATACAGAAATATGAAATCCGAGGCTTTTTTGCTTAATTCTGCTGGACTATAGCCCATGGTTTCAAAATGGACTTTTTTCCGAAATTCGCAAATTACGATTTCTATGATATTGACAGTCATTAGCATCGCGAACTGTACACGAATTTGAAAATTTAGCTCTGAGGACCTTTTATTAACAAAAATACAGAAATATGAAATCCGAGGCTTTTTTGCTTAATTCTGCTGGACTATAGCCCATGGTTTCAAAATGGACTTTTTTCCGAAATTCGCAAATTACGATTTCTATGAAATTGACAGTCATAAGCATCGCGAACTGTATACGAATTTGAAAATTTAGCTCTGAGGACCTTTTATTAACAAAAATACAGAAATATGAAATCCGAGGCTTTTTTGCTTAATTCTGCTGGACTATAGCCCATGGTTTCAAAATGGACTTTTTTCCGAAATTCGCAAATTACGATTTCTATGATATTGACAGTCATTAGCATCGCGAACTGTATACGAATTTGAAAATTTAGCTCTGAGGACCTTTTATTAACAAAAATACAGAAATATGAAATCCGAGGCTTTTTTGCTTAATTCTGCTGGACTATAGCCCATGGTTTCAAAATGGACTTTTTTCCGAAATTCGCAAATTACGATTTCTATGAAATTGACAGTCATAAGCATCGAGAACTGTATACGAATTTGAAAATTTAGCTCTGAGGACCTTTTATTAACAAAAATACAGAAATATGAAATCCGAGGCTTTTTTGCTTAATTCTGCTGGACTATAGCCCATGGTTTCAAAATGGACTTTTTTCCGAAATTCGCAAATTACGATTTCTATGATATTGACAGTCATTAGCATCGCGAACTGTATACGAATTTGAAAATTTAGCTCTGAGGACCTTTTATTAACAAAAATACAGAAATATGAAATCCGAGGCTTTTTTGCTTAATTCTGCTGGACTATAACCCATGGTTTCAAAATTGACTTTTTTCCGAAATTCGCAAATTACGATTTCTATGATATTGACATTCATTAGCATCGCGAACTGTATACGAATTTGAAAATTTAGCTCTGAGGACCTTTTATTAACAAAAATACAGAAATATGAAATCCGAGGCTTTTTTGCTTAATTCTGCTGGACTATAGCCCATGGTTTCAAAATGGACTTTTTTCCGAAATTCGCAAATTACGATTTCTATGATATTGACAGTCATAAGCATCGAGAACTGTATACGAATTTGAAAATTTAGCTCTGAGGACCTTTTATTAACAAAAATACAGAAATATGAAATCCGAGGCTTTTTTGCTTAATTCTGCTGGACTATAGCCCATGGTTTCAAAATGGACTTATTTCCGAAATTCTATTAACAAAAATACAGAAATATGAAATCCGAGGCTTTTTTGCTTAATTCTGCTGGACTGCTGGACTTTTTTCCGAAATTCGCAAATTACGATTTCTATGATATTGACAGTCATTAGCATCGCGAACTGTATACGAATTTGAAAATTTAGCTCTGAGGACCTTTAATTAACAAAAATACAGAAATATGAATTCCGAGGCTTTTTTGCTTAATTCTGCTGGACTATAGCCCATGGTTTCAAAATGGACTTTTTACCGAAACTCGCAAATTACGATTTCTATGATATTGACAGTCATTAGCATCGCGAACTGTATACGAATTTGAAAATTTAGCTCTGAGGACCTTTTATTAACAAAAATACAGAAATATGAAATCCGAGGCTTTTTTGCTTAATTCTGCTGGACTATAGCCCATGGTTTCAAAATGGACTTTTTACCGAAACTCGCAAATTACGATTTCTATGATATTGACAGTCATTAGCATCGCGAACTATATACGAATTTGAAAATTTAGCTCTGAGGACCTTTTATTAACAAAAATACAAAAATATGAAATCCGAGGCTTTTTTGCTTAATTCTGCTGGACTCAAAATGCACTTTTTTCCGAAATTCGCAAATTACGATTTCTATGATATTGACAGTCATAAGTATCGCGAACTGTATACGAATTTGAAAATTTAGCTCTGAGGACCTTTTATTAACAAAAATACAGAAATATGAAATCCGAGGCTTTTTTGCTTAATTCTGCTGGACTATAGCCCATGGTTTCAAAATGCACTCTTTTCCGAAATTCGCAAATTACGATTTCTATGATATTGACAGTCACAAGCATCAATAACTGAACACAAATTTGGAAACTCAGCTCTCAGAACCTTTTATTAACAAAAATACAGAAATATGAAATCCGAGGCTTTTTTGCTTAATTCTGCTGGACTATAGCCCATGGTTTCAAAATGGACTTTCTTCCGAAATTCGCAAATTACGATTTCTATGATATTGACAGTCATTAGCATCGATATTGACAGTCATAAGCATCGAGAACTGTATACGAATTTGAAAATTTAGCTCTGAGGACCTTTTATTAACAAAAATACAGAAATATGAAATCCGAGGCTTTTTTGCTTAATTCTGCTGGACTATAGCCCATGGTTTCAAAATGGACTTTTTTCCGAAATTCGCAAATTACGATTTCTATGATATTGACAGTCATTAGCATCGCGAACTGTATACGAATTTGAAAATTTAGCTCTGAGGACCTTTTATTAACAAAAATACAGAAATATGAAATCCGAGGCTTTTTTGCTTAATTCTGCTGGACTATAGCCCATGGTTTCAAAATGCACTCTTTTCCGAAATTCGTAAATTACGATTTCTATGATATTGACAGTCATAAGCATCGAGAACTGTATACGAATTTGAAAATTTAGCTCTGAGGACCTTTTATTAACAAAAATACAGAAATATGAAATCCGAGGCTTTTTTGCTTAATTCTGCTGGACTATAGCCCATGGTTTCAAAATGGACTTTTTTCCGAAATTCGCAAATTACGATTTCTATGATATTGACAGTCATTAGCATCGCGAACTGTATACGAATTTGAAAATTTTGCTCTGAGGACCTTTTATTAACAAAAATACAGAAATATGAAATCCGAGGCTTTTTTGCTTAATTCTGCTGGACTATAGCCCATGGTTTCAAAATGGACTTTTTTCCGAAATTCGCAAATTACGATTTCTATGAAATTGACAGTCATAAGCATCGAGAACTGTATACGAATTTGAAAATTTAGCTCTGAGGACCTTTTATTAACAAAAATACAGAAATATGAAATCCGAGGGTTTTTTGCTTAATTCTGCTGGACTATAGCCCATGGTTTCAAAATGGACTTTTTTCCGAAATTCGCAAATTACGATTTCTATGATATTGACAGTCATTAGCATCGCGAACTGTATACGAATTTGAAAATTTAGCTCTGAGGACCTTTTATTAACAAAAATACAGAAATATGAAATCCGAGGCTTTTTTGCTTAATTCTGCTGGACTATAGCCCATGGTTTCAAAATGGACTTTTTTCCAAAATTCGCAAATTACGATTTCTATGATATTGACAGTCATTAGCATCGCGAACTGTATACGAATTTGAAAATTTAGCTCTGAGGACCTTTTATTAACAAAAATACAGAAATATGAAATCCGAGGCTTTTTTGCTTAATTCTGCTGGACTATAGCCCATGGTTTCAAAATGGACTTTTTTCTGAAATTCGCAAATTACGATTTCTATGAAATTGACAGTCATAAGCATCGAGAACTGTATACGAATTTGAAAATTTAGCTCTGAGGACCTTTTATTAACAAAAATACAGAAATATGAAATCCGAGGCTTTTTTGCTTAATTCTGCTGGACTATAGCCCATGGTTTCAAAATGGACTTTTTTCCGAAATTCGCAAATTACGATTTCTATGATATTGACAGTCATTAGCATCGCGAACTGTATACGAATTTGAAAATTTAGCTCTGAGGACCTTTTATTAACAAAAATACAGAAATATGAAATCCGAGGCTTTTTTGCTTAATTCTGCTGGACTATAGCCCATGGTTTCAAAATGGACTTTTTTCCGAAATTCGCAAATTACGATTTCTATGATATTGACAGTCATTAGCATCGCGAACTGTATACGAATTTGAAAATTTAGCTCTGAGGACCTTTTATTAACAAAAATACAGAAATATGAAATCCGAGGCTTTTTTGCTTAATTCTGCTGGACTATAGCCCATGGTTTCAAAATGGACTTTTTTCCGAAATTCGCAAATTACGATTTCTATGAAATTGACAGTCATAAGCATCGAGAACTGTATACGAATTTGAAAATTTAGCTCTGAGGACCTTTTATTAACAAAAATACAGAAATATGAAATCCGAGGCTTTTTTGCTTAATTCTGCTGGACTATAGCCCATGGTTTCAAAATGGACTTATTTCCGAAATTCGCAAATTACGATTTCTATGATATTGACAGTCATTAGCATCGCGAACTGTATACGAATTTGAAAATTTAGCTCTGAGGACCTTTTATTAACAAAAATACAGAAATATGAAATCCGAGGCTTTTTTGCTTAATTCTGCTGGACTATAGCCCATGGTTTCAAAATGGACTTTTTTCCGAAATTCGCAAATTACGATTTCTATGATATTGACAGTCATTAGCATCGCGAACTGTACACGAATTTGAAAATTTAGCTCTGAGGACCTTTTATTAACAAAAATACAGAAATATGAAATCCGAGGCTTTTTTGCTTAATTCTGCTGGACTATAGCCCATGGTTTCAAAATGGACTTTTTTCCGAAATTCGCAAATTACGATTTCTATGAAATTGACAGTCATAAGCATCGCGAACTGTATACGAATTTGAAAATTTAGCTCTGAGGACCTTTTATTAACAAAAATACAGAAATATGAAATCCGAGGCTTTTTTGCTTAATTCTGCTGGACTATAGCCCATGGTTTCAAAATGGACTTTTTTCCGAAATTCGCAAATTACGATTTCTATGATATTGACAGTCATTAGCATCGCGAACTGTATACGAATTTGAAAATTTAGCTCTGAGGACCTTTTATTAACAAAAATACAGAAATATGAAATCCGAGGCTTTTTTGCTTAATTCTGCTGGACTATAGCCCATGGTTTCAAAATGGACTTTTTTCCGAAATTCGCAAATTACGATTTCTATGAAATTGACAGTCATAAGCATCGAGAACTGTATACGAATTTGAAAATTTAGCTCTGAGGACCTTTTATTAACAAAAATACAGAAATATGAAATCCGAGGCTTTTTTGCTTAATTCTGCTGGACTATAGCCCATGGTTTCAAAATGGACTTTTTTCCGAAATTCGCAAATTACGATTTCTATGATATTGACAGTCATTAGCATCGCGAACTGTATACGAATTTGAAAATTTAGCTCTGAGGACCTTTTATTAACAAAAATACAGAAATATGAAATCCGAGGCTTTTTTGCTTAATTCTGCTGGACTATAACCCATGGTTTCAAAATTGACTTTTTTCCGAAATTCGCAAATTACGATTTCTATGATATTGACATTCATTAGCATCGCGAACTGTATACGAATTTGAAAATTTAGCTCTGAGGACCTTTTATTAACAAAAATACAGAAATATGAAATCCGAGGCTTTTTTGCTTAATTCTGCTGGACTATAGCCCATGGTTTCAAAATGGACTTTTTTCCGAAATTCGCAAATTACGATTTCTATGATATTGACAGTCATAAGCATCGAGAACTGTATACGAATTTGAAAATTTAGCTCTGAGGACCTTTTATTAACAAAAATACAGAAATATGAAATCCGAGGCTTTTTTGCTTAATTCTGCTGGACTATAGCCCATGGTTTCAAAATGGATTTTTTTCCGAAATTCGCAAATTACGATTTCTATGATATTGACAGTCATTAGCATCGCGAACTGTATACGAATTTGAAAATTTAGCTCTGAGGACCTTTTATTAACAAAAATACAGATATATGAAAACCGAGGCTTTTTTGCCCATGGTTTCAAAATGAACTTTTTTCCGAAATTCGCAAATTACGATTTCTATGATATTGACAGTCATTAGCATCGCGAACTGTATACGAATTTGAAAATCTAGCTCTGAGGACCTTTTATTAACAAAAATACAGAAATATGAAATCCGAGGCTTTTTTGTTTAATTCTGCTGGACTATAGCCCATGGTTTCAAAATGGACTTTTTTCCGAAATTCGCAAATTACGATTTCTATGATATTGACAGTCATTAGCATCGCGAACTGTATACGAATTTGAAAATTTAGCTCTGAGGACCTTTTATTAACAAAAATACAGAAATATGAAATCCGAGGCTTTTTTGCTTAATTCTGCTGGACTATAGCCCATGGTTTCAAAATGGACTTTTTTCCGAAATTCGCAAATTACGATTTCTATGATATTGACAGTCATAAGCATCGAGAACTGTATACGAATTTGAAAATTTAGCTCTGAGGACCTTTTATTAACAAAAATACAGAAATATGAAATCCGAGGCTTTTTTGCTTAATTCTGCTGGACTATAGCCCATGGTTTCAAAATGGACTTTTTTCCGAAATTCGCAAATTACGATTTCTATGATATTGACAGTCATTAGCATCGCGAACTGTATACGAATTTGAAAATTTAGCTCTGAGGACCTTTTATTAACAAAAATACAGAAATATGAAATCCGAGGCTTTTTTGCTTAATTCTGCTGGACTATAGCCCATGGTTTCAAAATGGACTTTTTTCCGAAATTCGCAAATTACGATTTCTATGATATTGACAGTCATAAGCATCGAGAACTGTATACGAATTTGAAAATTTAGCTCTGAGGACCTTTTATTAACAAAAATACAGAATTATGAAATCCGAGGCTTTTTTGCTTAATTCTGCTGGACTATAGCCCATGGTTTCAAAATGGACTTTTTTCCGAAATTCGCAAATTACGATTTCTATGATATTGACAGTCATTAGCATCGCGAACTGTATACGAATTTGAAAATTTAGCTCTGAGGACTTCTTATTAACAAAAATACAGAAATATGAAATCCGAGGCTTTTTTGCTTAATTCTGCTGGACTATAGCCCATGGTTTCAAATGGACTTTTTTCCGAAATTCGCAAATTACGATTTCTATGATATTGACAGTCATAAGCATCGAGAACTGTATACGAATTTGAAAATCTAGCTCTGAGGACCTTTTATTAACAAAAATACAGAAATATGAAATCCGAGGCTTTTTTGCTTAATTCTGCTGGACTATAGCCCATGGTTTCAAAATGGACTTTTTTCCGAAATTCGCAAATTACGATTTCTATGATATTGACAGTCATTAACATCGCGAACTGTATACGAATTTGAAAATTTAGCTCTGAGGACCTTTTATTAACAAAAATACAGAAATATGAAATCCGAGGGTTTTTTGCTTAATTCTGCTGGACTATAGCCCATGGTTTCAAAATGGACTTTTTTCCGAAATTCGCAAATTACGATTTCTATGATATTGAAAGTCATAAGCATCGCGAACTGTATACGAATTTGAAAATTTAGCTCTGAGGACCTTTTATTAAAAAAAATACAGAAATATGAAATCCGAGGTTTTTTGCTTAATTCTGCTGGACCCATGGTTTCAAAATGCACTTTTTTCCGAAATTCACAAATTACAATTTCTATGATATTGACAGTCATAAGCATCGCGAACTGTATACGAATTTGAAAATTTAGCTCTGAGGACCTTTTATTAACAAAAATACAGAAATATGAAATCCGAGGGTTTTTTGCTTAATTCTGCTGGACTATAGCCCATGGTTTCAAAATGGACTTTTTTCCGAAATTCGCAAATTACGATTTCTATGATATTGAAAGTCATAAGCATCGCGAACTGTATACGAATTTGAAACTTTAGCTCTGAGGACCTTTTATTAACAAAAATACAGAAATATGAAATCCGAGGTTTTTTGCTTAATTCTGCTGGACCCATGGTTTCAAAATGCACTTTTTTCCGAAATTCACAAATTACGGTTTCTATGATATTGACAGTCACAAGCATCAATAACTGAACGCAAATTTGGAAACTCAGCTCGCAGAACCTTTTATTAACAAAAATACAGAAATATGAAATCCAAGGCTTTTTTGCTTAATTCTGCTGGACTATAGCCCATGGTTTCAAAATGGACTTTTTTCCGAAATTCGCAAATTACGATTTCTATGCTATTGACAGTCATTAGCATCGCGAACTGTATACGAATTTGAAAATTTAGCTCTGAGGACCTTTTATTAACAAAAATACAGAAATATGAAATCCAAGGCTTTTTTGCTTAATTCTGCTGGACTATAGCCCATGGTTTCAAAATGGACTTTTTTCCGAAATTCGCAAGTTACGATTTCTATGATTTTGACAGTCATAAGCATCGCGAACTGTATAAGAATTTGAAATTTAGCTTTGAGGACCTTTTATTAACAAAAATACAGAAATATGAAATCCGAGGCTTTTTTGCTTAATTCTGCTGGACTATAGCCCATGGTTTCAAAATGGACTTTTTTCCTAAATTCGCAAATTACGATTTCTATGATATTGACAGTCATTAGCATCGCGATCTGTATACGAATTTGAAAATTTAGCTCTGAGGACCTTTTATTAACAAAAATACAGAAATATGAAATCCGAGGCTTTTTTGCTTAATTCTGCTGGACTATAGCCCATGGTTTCAAAATGGACTTTTTTCCGAAATTCGCAAATTAGGATTTCTATGATATTGACAGTCATAAGCATCGCGAACTGTATAAGAATTTGAAAATTTAGCTTTGAGGACCTTTTATTAACAAAAATACAGAAATATGAAATCCGAGGCTTTTTTGCTTAATTCTGCTGGACTATAGCCCATGGTTTCAAAATGGACTTTTTTCCGAAATTCGCAAATTACGATTTCTATGATATTGACAGTCATTAGCATCGCGAACTGTATACGAATTTGAAAATTTAGCTCTGAGGACCTTTTATTAACAAAATACAGAAATATGAAATCCGAGGCTTTTTTGCTTAATTCTGCTGGACTATAGCCCATGGTTTCAAAATGGACTTTTTTCCGAAATTCGCAAATTACGATTTCTATGATATTGACAGTCATAAGCATCGCGAACTGTATACGAATTTGAAAATTTAGCTCTGAGGACCTTTTATTAACATAAATACAGAAATATGAAATCCGAGGCTTTTTTGCTTAATTCTGCTGGACTATAGCCCATGGTTTCAAAATGGACTTTGTTCCGAAATTCGCAAATTACGATTTCTATGATATTGACAGTCATAAGCATCGCGAACTGTATACGAATTTGAAAATTTAGCTCTGAGGACCTTTTATTAACAAAAATACAGAAATATGAAATCCGAGGCTTTTTTGCTTAATTCTGCTGGACTATAGCCCATGGTTTCAAAATGCACTTTATTCCGAAATTCGCAAATTACGATTTCTATGATATTGAAAGTCAAAAGCATCGCGAACTGAATACGAATTTGAAAATTTAGCTCTGAGGACCTTTTATTAACAAAAATACAGAAATATGAAATCCGAGGCTTTTTTGCTTAATTCTGCTGGACTATAGCCCATGGTTCAAAATGGACTTTTTTCCGAAATTCGCAAATTAAGATTTCTATGATATTGACAGTCATTAGCATCGCGAACTGTATACGAATTTGAAAATTTAGCTCTGAGGATCTTTTATTAACAAAAATACAGAAATATGAAATCCGAGGCTTTTTTGCTTAATTCTGCTGGACTATAGCCCATGGTTTCAAAATGGACTTTTTTCCGAAATTCGCAAATTACGATTTCTATGATATTGAGTCATAAACATCGCGAACTGTATACGAATTTGAAAATTTAGCTCTGAGGACCTTTTATTAACAAAAATACAGAAATATGAAATCCGAGGCTTTTTTGCTTAATTCTGCTGGACTATAGCCCATGGTTTCAAAATGCACTTTTTCCGAAACTCGCAAATTACAATTTCTATGATATTGACAGTCACAAGCATCGCAAACTGAATACTAATTTGAAAATTTAGCTCTCAGAACCTTTTATTAACAAAAATACAGAAATATGAAATCCGAGGCTTTTTTGCTTAATTCTGCTGGACTATAGCCCATGGTTTCAAAATGGACTTTTTTCCGAAATTCGCAAATTACGATTTCTATGATATTGACAGTCACAAGCATCGCAAACTGAATACTAATTTGAAAATTTAGCTCTCAGAACCTTTTATTAACAAAAATACAGAAATATGAAATCCGAGGCTTTTTCGCTTAATTCTGCTGGACTATAGCCCATGGTTTCAAAATTCACTTTATTCCGAAATTCGCAAATTACGATTTCTATGATATTGACAGTTATAAGCATCGCGAACTGAATACGAATTTGAAAATTTAGCTCTGAGGACCTTTTATTAACAAAAATACAGAAATATGAAATCCGAGGCTTTTTTGCTTAATTCTGCTGGACTATAGCCCATGGTTTCAAAATGCACTTTTTTCCGAAATTCGCAAATTACGATTTCTATGATATTGACAGTCACAAGCATCGCAAACTGAATACTAATTTGAAAATTTAGCTCTCAGAACCTTTTATTAACAAAAATACAGAAATATGAAATCCGAGGCTTTTTTGCTTAATTCTGCTGGACTATAGCCCATGGTTTCAAAATGCACTTTTTTCCGAAATTCGCAAATTACGATTTCTATGATATTGACAGTCACAAGCATCAATAACTGAACACAAATTTGGAAACTCAGCTCTCAAAACCTTTTATTAACAAAAATACAGAAATATGAAATCCGAGGCTTTTTTGCTTAATTCTGCTGGACTATAGCCCATGGTTTCAAAATGAACTTTTTTCCGAAATTCGCAAATTACGATTTCTATGATATTGACAGTCATTAGCATCGCGAACTGAATACGGATTTGAAAATTTAGCTCTGAGGACCTTTTATTAACAAAAATACAGAAATATGAGATCCGAGGCTTTTTTGCTTAATTCTGCTGGACTATAGCCCATGGTTTCAAAATGCACTTTATTCCGAAATTCGCAAATTACGATTTCTATGATATTGACAGTCACAAGCATCAATAACTGAACGCAAATTTGGAAACTCAGCTCTCAGAACCTTTTATTAACAAAAATACAGATATATGAAATCCGAGGCTTTTTTGCTTAATTCTGCTGGACTATAGCCCATGGTTTCAAAATGCACTTTATTCCGAAATTCGCAAATTACGATTTCTATGATATTGAAAGTCAAAAGCATCGCGAACTGAATACGGATTTGAAAATTTAGCTCTGAGGACCTTTTATTAACAAAAATACAGAAATATGAAATCCGAGGCTTTTTTGCTTAATTCTGCTGGACTATAGCCCATGGTTTCAAAATGGACTTTTTTCCGAAATTCGCAAATTACGATTTCTATGATATTGACAGTCATTAGCATCGCGAACTGTATACGAATTTGAAAATTTAGCTCTGAGGACCTTTTATTAACAAAAATACAGAAATATGAAATCCGAGGCTTTTTTGCTTAATTCTGCTGGACTATAGCCCATGGTTTCAAAATGGACTTTTTTCCGAAATTCGCAAATTACGATTTCTATGATATTGACAGTCATTAGCATCGCGAACTGTATACGAATTTGAAAATTTAGCTCTGAGGACCTTTTATTAACAAAAATACAGAAATATGAAATCCGAGGCTTTTTTGCTTAATTCTGCTGGACTATAGCCCATGGTTTCAAAATGCACTTTATTCCGAAATTCGCAAATTACGATTTCTATGATATTGACAGTCATAAGCATCGCGAACTGTATACGAATTTGAAAATTTAGCTCTGAGGACCTTTTATTAACAAAAATACAGAAATATGAAATCCGAGGCTTTTTTGCTTAATTCTGCTGGACTATAGCCCATGGTTTCAAAATGGACTTTTTTCCGAAATTCGCAAATTACGATTTCTATGATATTGACAGTCATAAACATCGCGAACTGTATACGAATTTGAAAATTTAGCTCTGAGGACCTTTTATTAACAAAAATACAGAAATATGAAATCCGAGGCTTTTTTGCTTAATTCTGCTGGACTATAGCCCATGGTTTCAAAATGGACTTTTTTCCGAAATTCGCAAATTACGATTTCTATGATATTGACAGTCATAAACATCGCGAACTGTATACGAATTTGAAAATTTAGCTCTGAGGACCTTTTATTAACAAAAATACAGAAATATGAAATCCGAGGCTTTTTTGCTTAATTCTGCTGGACTATAGCCCATGGTTTCAAAATGCACTTTTTCCGAAACTCGCAAATTACGATTTCTATGATATTGACAGTCATAAGCATCGCGAACTGTATACGAATTTGAAAATTTAGCTCTCAGAACCTTTTATTAACAAAAATACAGAAATATGAAATCCGAGGCTTTTTTGCTTAATTCTGCTGGACTATAGCCCATGGTTTCAAAATGCACTTTTTTCCGAAATTCGCAAATTACGATTTCTATGATATTGACAGTCACAAGCATCAATAACTGAACACAAATTTGGAAACTCAGCTCTCAAAACCTTTTATTAACAAAAATACAGAAATATGAAATCCGAGGCTTTTTTGCTTAATTCTGCTGGACTATAGCCCATGGTTTCAAAATGAACTTTTTTCCGAAATTCGCAAATTACGATTTCTATGATATTGACAGTCATTAGCATCGCGAACTGAATACGGATTTGAAAATTTAGCTCTGAGGACCTTTTATTAACAAAAATACAGAAATATGAGATCCGAGGCTTTTTTGCTTAATTCTGCTGGACTATAGCCCATGGTTTCAAAATGCACTTTATTCCGAAATTCGCAAATTACGATTTCTATGATATTGAAAGTCATAAGCATCGCGAACTGAATACGGATTTGAAAATTTAGCTCTGAGGACCTTTTATAAACAAAAATACAGAAATATGAAATCCGAGGCTTTTTTGCTTAATTCTGCTGGACTATAGCCCATGGTTTCAAAATGAACTTTTTTCCGAAATTCGCAAATTACGATTTCTATGATATTGACAGTCATTAGCATCGCGAACTGTATACGAATTTGAAAATTTAGCTCTGAGGACCTTTTATTAACAAAAATACAGAAATATGAAATCCGAGGCTTTTTTGCTTAATTCTGCTGGACTATAGCCCATGGTTTCAAAATGAACTTTTCTATGATATTGACAGTCATTAGCATCGCGAACTGTATACGAATTTGAAAATTTAGCTCTGAGGACCTTTTATTAACAAAAATACAGAAATATGAAATCCGAGGCTTTTTTGCTTAATTCTGCTGGACTATAGCCCATGGTTTCAAAATGAACAAGCATCGCAAACTGAATACTAATTTGAAAATTTAGCTCTCAGAACCTTTTATTAACAAAAATACAGAAATATGAAATCCGAGGCTTTTTTGCTTAATTCTGCTGGACTATAGCCCATGGTTTCAAAATTCACTTTATTCCGAAATTCGCAAATTACGATTTCTATGATATTGACAGTTATAAGCATCGCGAACTGAATACGAATTTGAAAATTTAGCTCTGAGGACCTTTTATTAACAAAAATACAGAAATATGAAATCCGAGGCTTTTTTGCTTAATTCTGCTGGACTATAGCCCATGGTTTCAAAATGCACTTTTTTCCGAAATTCGCAAATTACGATTTCTATGATATTGACAGTCACAAGCATCGCAAACTGAATACTAATTTGAAAATTTAGCTCTCAGAACCTTTTATTAACAAAAATACAGAAATATGAAATCCGAGGCTTTTTTGCTTAATTCTGCTGGACTATAGCCCATGGTTTCAAAATTCACTTTATTCCGAAATTCGCAAATTACGATTTCTATGATATTGACAGTCATAAGCATCGCGAACTGTATACGAATTTGAAAATTTAGCTCTGAGGACCTTTTATTAACAAAAATACAGAAATATGAAATCCGAGGCTTTTTTGCTTAATTCTGCTGGACTATAGCCCATGGTTTCAAAATGGACTTTTTTCCGAAATTCGCAAATTACGATTTCTATGATATTGACAGTCATTAGCATCGCGAACTGTATACGAATTTGAAAATTTAGCTCTGAGGACCTTTTATTAACAAAAATACAGAAATATGAAATCCGAGGCTTTTTTGCTTAATTCTGCTGGACTATAGCCCATGGTTTCAAAATGCACTTTATTCCGAAATTCGCAAATTACGATTTCTATGATATTGAAAGTCAAAAGCATCGCGAACTGAATACGGATTTGAAAATTTAGCTCTGAGGACCTTTTATTAACAAAAATACAGAAATATGAAATCCGAGGCTTTTTTGCTTAATTCTGCTGGACTATAGCCCATGGTTTCAAAATGGACTTTTTTCCGAAATTCGCAAATTACGATTTCTATGATACTGACAGTCATAAGCATCGCGAACTGTATACGAAATTTAAAATTTAGCTCTGAGGACCTTTTATTAACAAAAATACAGAAATAAGAAATCCGAGGCTTTTTTGCTTAATTCTGCTGGACTATAGCCCATGGTTTCAAAATGGACTTTTTTCCGAAATTCGCAAATTACGATTTCTATGATATTGACAGTCATAAACATCGCGAACTGTATACGAATTTGAAAATTTAGCTCTGAGGACCTTTTATTAACAAAAATACAGAAATATGAAATCCGAGGCTTTTTTGCTTAATTCTGCTGGACTATAGCCCATGGTTTCAAAATGCACTTTTTTCCGAAATTCGCAAATTACGATTTCTATGATATTGACAGTCACAAGCATCGCAAACTGAATACTAATTTGAAAATTTAGCTCTCAGAACCTTTTATTAACAAAAATACAGAAATATGAAATCCGAGGCTTTTTTGCTTAATTCTGCTGGACTATAGCCCATGGTTTCAAAATTCACTTTATTCCGAAATTCGCAAATTACGATTTCTATGATATTGACAGTCATAAGCATCGCGAACTGTATACGAATTTGAAAATTTAGCTCTGAGGACCTTTTATTAACAAAAATACAGAAATATGAAATCCGAGGCTTTTTTGCTTAATTCTGCTGGACTATAGCCCATGGTTTCAAAATGGACTTTTTTCCGAAATTCGCAAATTACGATTTCTATGATATTGACAGTCAATTAGCATCGCGAACTGTATACGAATTTGAAAATTTAGCTCTGAGGACCTTTTATTAACAAAAATACAGAAATATGAAATCCGAGGCTTTTTTGCTTAATTCTGCTGGACTATAGCCCATGGTTTCAAAATGCACTTTATTCCGAAATTCGCAAATTACGATTTCTATGATATTGAAAGTCAAAAGCATCGCGAACTGAATACGGATTTGAAAATTTAGCTCTGAGGACCTTTTATTAACAAAAATACAGAAATATGAAATCCGAGGCTTTTTTGCTTAATTCTGCTGGACTATAGCCCATGGTTTCAAAATGGACTTTTTTCCGAAATTCGCAAATTACGATTTCTATGATACTGACAGTCATAAGCATCGCGAACTGTATACGAAATTTAAAATTTAGCTCTGAGGACCTTTTATTAACAAAAATACAGAAATAAGAAATCCGAGGCTTTTTTGCTTAATTCTGCTGGACTATAGCCCATGGTTTCAAAATGGACTTTTTTCCGAAATTCGCAAATTACGATTTCTATGATATTGACAGTCATAAACATCGCGAACTGTATACGAATTTGAAAATTTAGCTCTGAGGACCTTTTATTAACAAAAATACAGAAATATGAAATCCGAGGCTTTTTTGCTTAATTCTGCTGGACTATAGCCCATGGTTTCAAAATGCACTTTTTCCGAAACTCGCAAATTACGATTTCTATGATATTGACAGTCACAAGCATCGCAAACTGAATACTAATTTGAAAATTTAGCTCTCAGAACCTTTTATTAACAAAAATACAGAAATATGAAATCCGAGGTTTTTTTGCTTAATTCTGCTGGACTATAGCCCATGGTTTCAAAATGGACTTTTTTCCGAAATTCGCAAATTACGATTTCTATGATATTGACAGTCACAAGCATCGCAAACTGAATACTAATTTGAAAATTTAGCTCTCAGAACCTTTTATTAACAAAAATACAGAAATATGAAATCCGAGGCTTTTTCGCTTAATTCTGCTGGACTATAGCCCATGGTTTCAAAATTCACTTTATTCCGAAATTCGCAAATTACGATTTCTATGATATTGACAGTTATAAGCATCGCGAACTGAATACGAATTTGAAAATTTAGCTCTGAGGACCTTTTATTAACAAAAATACAGAAATATGAAATCCGAGGCTTTTTTGCTTAATTCTGCTGGAATATAGCCCATGGTTTCAAAATGGACTTTTTTCCGAAATTCGCAAATTACGATTTCTATGATATTGACAGTCATAAGCATCGCGAACTGTATACGAATTTGAAAATTTAGCTCTGAGGACCTTTTATTAACAAAAATACAGAAATATGAAATCCGAGGCTTTTTTGCTTAATTCTGCTGGACTATAGCCCATGGTTTCAAAATGAACTTTTTTCCGAAATTCGCAAATTACGATTTCTATGATATTGACAGTCATTAGCATCGCGAACTGAATACGGATTTGAAAATTTAGCTCTGAGGACCTTTTATTAACAAAAATACAGAAATATGAAATCCGAGGCTTTTTTGCTTAATTCTGCTGGACTATAGCCCATGGTTTCAAAATGCACTTTTTTCCGAAATTCGCAAATTACGATTTCTATGATATTGACAGTCACAAGCATCGCAAACTGAATACTAATTTGAAAATTTAGCTCTCAGAACCTTTTATTAACAAAAATACAGAAATATGAAATCCGAGGCTTTTTTGCTTAATTCTGCTGGACTATAGCCCATGGTTTCAAAATTCACTTTATTCCGAAATTCGCAAATTACGATTTCTATGATATTGAAAGTTATAAGCATCGCGAACTGAATACGAATTTGAAAATTTAGCTCTGAGGACCTTTTATTAACAAAAATACAGAAATATGAAATCCGAGGCTTTTTTGCTTAATTCTGCTGGAATATAGCCCATGGTTTCAAAATGGACTTTTTTCCGAAATTCGCAAATTACGATTTCTATGATATTGACAGTCATAAGCATCGCGAACTGTATACGAATTTGAAAATTTAGCTCTGAGGACCTTTTATTAACAAAAAATACAGAAATATGAAATCCGAGGCTTTTTTGCTTAATTCTGCTGGACTATAGCCCATGGTTTCAAAATGCACTTTTTTCCGAAATTCGCAAATTACGATTTCTATGATATTGACAGTCACCAGCATCAATAACTGAACACAAATTTGGAAACTCAGCTCTCAAAACCTTTTATTAACAAAAATACAGAAATCTGAAATCCGAGGCTTTTTTGCTTAATTCTGCTGGACTATAGCCCATGGTTTCAAAATGAACTTTTTTCCGAAATTCGCAAATTACGATTTCTATGATATTGACAGTCATTAGCATCGCGAACTGAATACGGATTTGAAAATTTAGCTCTGAGGACCTTTTATTAACGAAAATACAGAAATATGAGATCCGAGGCTTTTTGCTTAATTCTGCTGGACTATAGCCCATGGTTTCAAAATGCACTTTATTCCGAAATTCGCAAATTACGATTTCTATGATATTGAAAGTCATAAGCATCGCGAACTGAATACGGATTTGAAAATTTAGCTCTGAGGACCTTTTATAAACAAAAATACAGAAATATGAAATCCGAGGCTTTTTTGCTTAATTCTGCTGGACTATAGCCCATGGTTTCAAAATGAACTTTTTTCCGAAATTCGCAAATTACGATTTCTATGATATTGACAGTCATTAGCATCGCGAACTGTATACGAATTTGAAAATTTAGCTCTGAGGACCTTTTATTAACAAAAATACAGAAATATGAAATCCGAGGGCTTTTTTGCTTAATTCTGCTGGACTATAGCCCATGGTTTCAAAATGAACTTTTCTATGATATTGACAGTCATTAGCATCGCGAACTGTATACGAATTTGAAAATTTAGCTCTGAGGACCTTTTATTAACAAAAATACAGAAATATGAAATCCGAGGCTTTTTTGCTTAATTCTGCTGGACTATAGCCCATGGTTTCAAAATGAACATTTTTCCGAAATTCGCAAATTACGATTTCTATGATATTGACAGTCATTAGCATAGCGAACTGTATACGAATTTGAAAATTTAGCTCTGAGGACCTTTTATTAACAAAAATACAGAAATATGAAATCCGAGGCTTTTTGCTTAATTCTGCTGGACTATAGCCCATGGTTTCAAAATGCACTTTTTTTCCGAAATTCGCAAATTACGATTTCTATGATATTGACAGTCATAAGCATCAATAACTGAACACAAATTTGGAAACTCAGCTCTCAAAACCTTTATTAACAAAAATACAGAAATATGAAATCCGAGGCTTTTTTGCTTAATTCTGCTGGACTATAGCCCATGGTTTCAAAATGGACTTTTTTCCGAAATTCGCAAATTACGATTTCTATGATATTGACAGTCATTAGCATCGCGAACTGTATACGAATTTGAAAATTTAGCTCTGAGGACCTTTTATTAACAAAAATACAGAAATATGAAATCCGAGGCTTTTTTGTTTAATTCTGCTGGACTATAGCCCATGGTTTCAAAATGGACTTTTTTCCGAAATTCGCAAATTACGATTTCTATGATATTGACAGTCATAAGCATCGAGAACTGTATACGAATTTGAAAATTTAACTGTGAGGACCTTTTATTAACAAAAATACAGAAATATGAAATCCGAGGCTTTTTTGCTTAATTCTGCTGGACTATAGCCCATGGTTTCAAATGGACTTTTTTCCGAAATTCGCAAATTACGATTTCTATGATATTGACAGTCATTAGCATCGCGAACTGTATACGAATTTGAAAATTTAGCTCTGAGGACTTTTTTATTAACAAAAATACAGAAATATGAAATCCGAGGCTTTTTTGCTTAATTCTGCTGGACCCATGGTTTCAAAATGCACTTTTTTCCGAAATTCACAAATTACGATTTCTATGATATTGACAGTCATAAGCATCGCGAACTGTATACGAATTTGAAAATTTAGCTCTGAGGACCTTTTATTAACAAAAATACAGAAATATGAAATCCGAGGGTTTTTTGCTTAATTCTGCTGGACTATAGCCCATGGTTTCAAAATAGACTTTTTTCCGAAATTCGCAAATTACGATTTCTATGATATTGAAAGTCATAAGCATCGCGAACTGTATACGAATTTGAAACTTTAGCTCTGAGGACCTTTTATTAACAAAAATACAGAAATATGAAATCCGAGGTTTTTTGCTTAATTCTGCTGGACCCATGGTTTCAAAATGCACTTTTTTCCGAAATTCACAAATTACGATTTCTATGATATTGACAGTCATAAGCATCGCGAACTGTATACGAATTTGAAAATTTAGCTCTGAGGAACTTTTATTAAAAAAAAATACAGAAATATGAAATCCGAGGTTTTTTGCTTAATTCTGCTGGACCCATGGTTTCAAAATGCACTTTTTTTCCGAAATTCACAAATTACGATTTCTATGATATTGACAGTCATAAGCATCGCGAACTGTATACGAATTTGAAAATTTAGCTCTGAGGACCTTTTATTAACAAAAATACAGAAATATGAAATCCGAGGGTTTTTTGCTTAATTCTGCTGGACTATAGCCCATGGTTTCAAAATAGACTTTTTTCCGAAATTCGCAAATTACGATTTCTATGATATTGAAAGTCATAAGCATCGCGAACTGTATACGAATTTGAAACTTTAGCTCTGAGGACCTTTTATTAACAAAAATACAGAAATATGAAATCCGAGGCTTTTTTGCTTAATTCTGCTGGACTATAGCCCTTGGTTTCAAAATGGACTTTTTTCCGAAATTCGCAAATTACGATTTCTATGATATTGAAAGTCATAAGCATCGCGAACTGTATACGAATTTGAAAATTTAGCTCTGAGGAACTTTTATTAAAAAAAATACAGAAATATGAAATCCGAGGTTTTTTTGCTTAATTCTGCTGGACCCATGGTTTCAAAATGCACTTTTTTCCGAAATTCACAAATTACGATTTCTATGATATTGACAGTCATAAGCATCGCGAACTGTATACGAATTTGAAAATTTAGCTCTGAGGACCTTTTATTAACAAAAATACAGAAATATGAAATCCGAGGGTTTTTTGCTTAATTCTGCTGGACTATAGCCCATGGTTTCAAAATGGACTTTTTTCCGAAATTCGCAAATTACGATTTCTATGATATTGACAGTCATAAGCATCAATAACTGAACACAAATTTGGAAACTCAGCTCTCAAAACCTTTTATTAACAAAAATACAGAAATATGAAATCCGAGGCTTTTTTGCTTAATTCTGCTGGACTATAGCCCATGGTTTCAAAATGGACTTTTTTCCGAAATTCGCAAATTACGATTTCTATGATATTGACAGTCATTAGCATCGCGAACTGTATACGAATTTGAAAATTTAGCTCTGAGGACCTTTTATTAACAAAAATACAGAAATATGAAATCCGAGGCTTTTTTGTTTAATTCTGCTGGACTATAGCCCATGGTTTCAAAATGGACTTTTTTCCGAAATTCGCAAATTACGATTTCTATGATATTGACAGTCATAAGCATCGAGAACTGTATACGAATTTGAAAATTTAACTGTGAGGACCTTTTATTAACAAAAATACAGAAATATGAAATCCGAGGCTTTTTTGCTTAATTCTGCTGGGACTATAGCCCATGGTTTCAAAATGGACTTTTTTCCGAAATTCGCAAATTACGATTTCTATGATATTGACAGTCATTAGCATCGCGAACTGTATACGAATTTGAAAATTTAGCTCTGAGGACTTTTTATTAACAAAAATACAGAAATATGAAATCCGAGGCTTTTTTGCTTAATTCTGCTGGACTATAGCCCATGGTTTCAAAATGGACTTTTTTCCGAAATTCGCAAATTACGATTTCTATGATATTGACAGTCATAAGCATCGAGAACTGTATACGAATTTGAAAATTTAGCTCTGAGGACC